>JABUQX010048306.1:0-29268 GCA_015478945.1 Trachelipus rathkii
GGCTATTTGGATCTTATAGTAAGTGAAAAATTTAAAGGGTCAAATATCAATAGCATTGCCAAAAATTGCCAAATATGAAACCCAGGAGAAAAATAAGAATAAAAGAGGAATGAATTTTTGAAAAAGTAAAAATTGCTTATTCTCAGAACCAGCCACAATGGTTTTTGGCAACCCTGATTTTAGGCAACCCTTCTGAATTTTTAAATCTAATATTTATATTTTTTCATCGAATTGTTTATACTATGCCTTTCTCTTTGGTTTACCATATTATCTTTAGCACCTAATAGCGTGCTTGTGGAACATCAGGGGTTCGTTTGCTCGTTTACTGCAATAAGCCTCTTCACAATGTTTTTTATGATGTCATGTATAGTTGGCTGTTTACGAGTCAAGACATAGCAGAACGTGAAAAATGTCATATATATACGGCCCTGTCAGATCGGCCGCGAGCAGTAAGGGTTCCTTACGTAACACTTATTTTGTGAAGTGTAATTAGAGAGATGAAACAAAAATAAAAATAGAGTATCATATGGCATGACTTACTTAAGTCTCAGTAAATTTAATTACTACCGTTACCTAACTCCAAAAACTTTTTCTTACGTGGTGTACATTACTTCAGCACGTTTAAACTGAAAAATATGCGCAATATGGTCTCAAGGTAGAGCTTGTATAATAAAGCTTAATAGTGGAAGCTGGCACCATAATTAAAAATAAATACAAATAATGAATAGCGTATCCAATAAGTCTCATATCAAAATGTTATTATAATAAAATTAAATTATTAACCGTATTATAATTTATAATTTAACTTTCAAATGTCTAGATTCGACTCACGCAAGCTACTACAGAAAAACATAAAAAATCTATCTCTCTCTAAAATCTTTTAACACTGTTCACGCTCAAAAACGATCGAATATTAACATGGAAAGAAAAAAACAATTATGCCGAATAAAGTATATTTGTTTTTATAAAGTTTGAATAAACTTAGTTGCCCCGGTTCTCCGTCCGTAGTTCCTTGGATATTCGAAATTAATAAACAAATTCAAATTATATATTATGAAAATAAATAGAATGATTACCTATAT
Organism: Trachelipus rathkii; assembly: GCA_015478945.1. Classification (NCBI taxonomy): domain Eukaryota; kingdom Metazoa; phylum Arthropoda; class Malacostraca; order Isopoda; family Trachelipodidae; genus Trachelipus; species Trachelipus rathkii. The sequence goes on from JABUQX010048306.1 coordinate 1,083, forward strand.
ATATATATATATTATATAATATATATACTATATATATTATAAGCTATATATATATATAATATATAATAATAATATATTATATATTAATATATATATATATAATATATAATAAATCCAGTAGGCAAGTAAAGTTTTGACGTTTGGCGCACCATAGATATTTCTTAATGTATGAGAGGAATCTGCATCAACTTCAACAAAAATGTTTCTTTGAAAATATGAGTCCGTTTTAAACCATTTCAGTATCCATATTAATAATAGAAGAAGAAATCTGGTTTTCGTAACTATCACGTTAAATTTCAAATTTAAATTAAACTAACTAAAATAGATAGTAATTGCCGTTGTTGAAGGAACACTAAAAGTCCAATTTATTTCAATCTAAATTTAGTCTGGGTTCCTATGTAATTTTTTTTCTCTTCTGAGTCGTATCTGTGAATGACACTAAAAAGTTTAATGAGCAATTTACCAAACATTTTAGAAGTGCACCTGAGGGAAATGCTAAGTGATCCTACCCAAAGCTTAATACAAATACCTTGCATGTCACCTAATATATGTGCATTAACTGTGACGTTCATTTATGATAATAACGAGCTCTTCCATAAACAAATACTTGATCAATTTAAAATGTTCAAAATTAGTAATAAAGATGTTATGTCACAGTTCTATTGGTAAATTCAAAGAAGTGAGCATACTCTTTGTAATTAATTAGAGTTGCAATACTATATCACGAGATTTTCACAAAATGAGTAAAATATCTCGTAAACAATAAGAAAAATGTTAATATAAAGTCGAGAAACTATATCATATATAAGTATATATTATCTTCATTCATATGCTATAATATCCTATTTATCAAAAGTAAGAACAGTCCTCTAATGATTTAGGTGTATATATAATGTTTTGCATCGAGGGAGACATAATTGAACCTTTTTGCTTCATCTAGACCTATCCCTTATCTAATTACTCAATTATTTCATCAATTCATCTACTGTCACTGCTGCGCGATTTTATTATCATTTAATCTCTTAATTCACTAATTATAAATATATTCAAAGTAGTCTTCTATAATTGATTATCATAGTTAATTTTGAAAATGGGTTTTATTTAGAAAATCAGCAAAATCACAAAGATAATGGAGATGATCTAAAAAAGCTTATCTAACATCTAAACATTTAAATCTTTTATGAGAATTAACCTAGTGTTAACCTAGTATTTACCTAATCCAAGAATGCTTAAAACTCCACAAAAGTCTTGAAGAGTATCAAATTTAAGAGGACGTCTGGAAGCTATTTGTTCCTTACTTTCGCTTAAAAGCTTTCCCTTCTTTATTATTAAAAGAAACTTTCTCGCTTTATATTTTTGTTACGAATATTTTCACAAGAAGTTATCTAATAAGTCTCTTTTTATTATTATTATTATTATTATGGTTAATTCTCACGTTACTTCATTACAATCTCAAGAGTTATTATTGCGGATTTATATATTATTATGGTATTATGTCAGGGGCATATAACCTGTGTAACAGTATAAATGATTTGATTAATAAATTAACATTCTCACATATATTATTCAATTACAGGTGGTGCTACTTATATTGTGATGATTCGAGTATTTAGATGTTAACTTGCTCTATATCCTCATTTCTATATCACGCCTAGACAGTACTCGCGAGTGCAGTTTTATCATATTACTTGATTTGCTTGAAGACGAATATAATTTACCTCTATATTTATTGTCTACCATTTTCATCATTAGTAGCAACATTTTCAGCTTTCCTATGCTGGGATTAATAACACTTGGAGCTCCTTCTAAGCCAGAAGGGGTCACTAGTCAGCGAGAGCCATTGTTCCAATTCCGTTGCTCACTATTTACATCGCCGACGAATGAGCGACTAAATAGAAGCACGATAACGTCTACTCAATTTTACTTAATTAATATTTGACACAGAACAAATCCTGTTCTCTTAGAGTAGAATGAAAACAATGACGTCACTTATCCCTACCTTTTTTCCTAGCACTATTCACCTAAATAATGAATTGCTTTGGCGTTCTATCTTTTAGTCCTCGTTCCACAATCTTCGGATTGGCATGCAAGGGTTTAAGGGAGGGTTGGTCAAAATACACGCCGCAATGCAAAGTTCACGTCAGAAAAATATAACATCAAACACCGCGAAGATTATTTGTATTGATGAGGTAAATGCTCATTATGGCTTCGCGTGTGAGGAAATACGGTCTAACTCTCCAGTACTGATACTCGGAGGGGATGACGGTCTCACGACACGGAGTATATGCAGAGTCAAGGGCTAACCACTCCGCAGCAGTTCTAATAAAGTTACACGAATTGCACACAGACATACCAATACCCATACTTACAGCACCACGCAAAAAATTCACTTTTCTCATTGCGCGGGATAAACTTAGCGAGAACCTGGGCCCTAGGCAAAATGATCCTTGCGCTAAAGTGGCTTCTGACTTCACTACGCACACACAACAGCCAAAAAAGAACGCCCAGCAAAATCTTCCTATGATCCAATCTCATATAGAACTGTTGTACACATTCCGCACCACAGGACAATGCCGGGCTCTTACCTCACGCTACCATCGTCGAACGCATAAGCGGTAATTCCTGTAATTTGTTTGTGAAGAGATCGGCAACACAAGAAACATAACTCAAAGTCAGATCCGAGGGCGAGATTATACCACGCAGTTGTTTGATCAGAGGTAACCTAGCTATTCCTTGCTACAACTGTCCACTCCGACCAAGTTTAATAAGGTATCATGCCATAAAATACCCCCTATATGAGCACTTGCACCCGGGTGCGGTATTGAACGACTGGGCCCTACGCAGATGACCAGGGCGGTAAGTGCTCTGACACTACGGCGATGGGGACTAAAGAGAATCGCAACAAATCTTCCGTGAATGAATACTAAGCACCCCGTACGGACATGCCAGCCTCTTCCCCAGCCACCACTCGGGCGGCTAGGCGTCTAGCAGGCGACCGACACACGTGAAATAGCTCATCAAAGCACAGCAACCGGAGGGCATTAATCCTTGACGACTTGATGGCCGATCAAGCCCTGCTCATAGTCCTGCATCTATCAACTAACACAAAGAACCTCCACGTTCTTAACAGAAAAAAATGAAAGACCCTATGCACTTCACAGTAACGGCACTGGGTGCGGTGAGTTTGGCTAATTCCTAATTGCAACGCTCTGCGTTCTAAATAGTCATTGAGTAAAATATCCCCTTCTATTGAGTTCTACAATCTTATTCTTCCGTTACTTACTGCTAATGGTTTTGTCGCGTCACTAGAAGAGGCCCCGAACATATAGCATGATGTACCTAGCTATATTAGTAGTACCCTAGTGTATTCTATATCCAGCAGGTTGTATATTAGCATCATATATAGGTAGGTTATATATATATCATAATATATATTAACTGAGCAGTGAGTAGTAATAGAGTGATGATAAGCAGTATATATTTACTTGATTATATCATATCAATAACAATATATAATTGTCTCACTCACGGTATGATGAGTATATTATTATAATACAACTATATTAGGATAGAGGTGGCCCTATATCTGCTTAGTACATACCATCAGTATACCGATATGTGGATACGGGAAAGCGCGGCATATTGATCCTGTTAGGTTAGGGTGCTTATTATATTACTCACATTATACAAGGAAGATTGGTATGCGCTCTGCTTTTAGTCCATCAGCTGCGTAGTGGTCCATAATGATCACTTCGCGGTCATCTGCTAGTGAGCTACCAGTCTCAATATCTATATATATATACTACAGTATATATAAGATTTATACTTTACTATAAAAAATAAATATATAATTGAATGAATAGTGAATAACGAAAATTTGAGTTGATTTTTAGGAAAATAAAGATATAAAAGTCAATATATCTATATACTCATGAGATATTTTTCCCATACACAATTTTTTTATGTACTATATTTCTAATAATATATAACAATATATACTATATGTAGCCTATACTGTGATGATATTTAATAGGGTAGTTATTACTAACTATTCAGTATATGATTATGATATATAAGATATATTGATGATTAATTTATTACTAATAATATAGTATTGCGAAAGATGATACACTCATATATATATATACTATTAATATATAAATTACTATTATCAAATAAATTAATAACTCTAAACTCTTTTGAGACCCAATATATATATATATATAAATAATATCCTCTGTTGTAACAGAATCGATACTCAATACTTATTGAAAATTATCTAATATAAGCGGATTTTTATACAGCAATATATGAGTAGGCTATAGTAACTTTTTTATTGTGAGCTAGAAAAGAGTACTAACTAATTATTATCGTGATTTCAACGCTGTACATTCCATGCATTATCTGCTATATGTGATGAGTAATGGATATTTGCATATAAAAAAAACTTCTGAGCGCCTTTTCAATAAAAATCGGACAGGGTGACATACGCGCTCAGTCGGAGATAACAGATTGGTTTTCCTATATCAAATATATTACACTATATATTATAATATATATTATATATTTATATTATATATATATATAATATATATATATATATATATATATATTATATATATTATATATTATATATATTAAATATTTATAATAATTAGTATATAATATATAATATATATATTAATAATTAATATATATATATATATAATATATATATATAACTACTATAGTCTATATAATACTATATATATATAATATATAAATATATACCTATATATATATATATTTAATATATATATATATATAATTATACTATATAATATATTATATATATATATATATATATATAATCTGCTCAATTATAATATATTATATAATAGTATAATATACATATTTATAGATATAATAGTCTAAATATATATTATATATATATATAATATATATATATTATACTAATATATATATAATATAATATAATATATATTATTATATATATTATATATGATATAAATATATATATATTAATATATATATATTAATAATATATATAATATATATAATATATATATACAAATATATATACTTAATATAATCACTAGTATAACATAATTATTCTGAGTTTTATAAGTAATGTATAATAATAAAGAAAAGAACTATTATATAATGGAAAGGTATAAAATTTTCAGTTCAACTAAAGGGGAGCATCCAATATTTTGGATTTTGGGACATACATATCTACGGTATGACTTTAAACAGTACATCAGAGACTATCCTACTAAACACCTCAAAAAGTATGATATCACTAAAGAAACTTAGTTATAAAGCACGGCATCATTTCAAGTGTCTATAACATACACCGGAAGGTGTTGTCATCAGTAGAGCTATCTAACCTCGTGGATTGGCTTTATATAATATGTGGTATGTAAAATATTGCATATATTAATCGACTACGTGCACTATTATTATATAAGATTGATAATATATAAATAGATACATAAGAATCATTTAATGAGCAGAGTGCCTAAAAGATGACGCTATAATATAAATAATAGAATTTAAATTTACCATATTATTCTTATACCCTATATATATATATATATATATTAATATATTATATAAGCGGGATTATTGTATAGAAATATAGCCATATATATATATACCGGCTAGTTATATATTTAAAATAATATTACTTCTTATATATTTTCATCTTATAATATATAATATATATATATGTATAAATAATATATTGCGTAAAATATTTACTCATTCTAAATATTTTAACATATATATTGACTCCACCAATCTATATGTAATTTGGGCTCAGATAGAGAAACCAAGGGGCGACGCGCGAAGAAGTATACAGAGGGACCGGAACAAGAATGAGCGAGAGATTGGGCTTCTTAGAAGAAGGTGTCAGAACAGCCGATTTTATGTGTAAGATGATGAAAGTCATCTGGGATATCGTATCGCCTCTTGAGAGGGAATTTTTGACTTTTGAAATATTCTATGAGAAGGATATAGACGTTGTATATAAGAATCTTCAGATTCTTGAATTCCGAACTTTTTTTGGGGGTGGCTAGGAGATACAAGAGGTTCAGTCAGATAGAAAAGCTAGCCGGCAAGTAGTATTGTTGGACTCTTAAAATGTAAAATCTTAACTCATTTGAAACAATCATTATATTCAGTTTAAGTCTGGAGGATTCAATCCGGAGATGTGGAGGTTATTAAGGTCAGGACCTGTAAAGCTATATCACCATTTAATATATTTTGCTCAACATCTATTTCTTATTTAGAGCTTATTTAGGTTTTAATTAAATACTCCATATATATTATATAATATGTGTTAATATACATAATATAATAATTATAATTGAATGAAAAATTTTATAAAACCACTTAAATTGCACGAAGGTGAAGCTGACGTTTTCCTCAAAAGTCTTGTTCAGAGCATTTAGATAGTTAAATTTTTCCAATTTCTCATTTCCCACTGTTAGTCAATGGGCTGGAAACCCCTTCTATGAATTCATTATCTTTACGCGAATGTGATGGTGATTATGTTATCGGTTTAACTATTAGCTAATATTATAATGTAATACGGTGATTTTGGTGATACGGTGATAAATAAGTAAATAATGTAATGATAATTTTATTCTATATATGCGTGAATAGTGGTGAATATAATTTTAAATATATAGTGAAATATACATATAGCAACATACAATAGTAATTACAGTGCATATGTGGTATATAATATCGATAATAATTAATACAGTGTACTAGGGTTATACAGAAAGAGTTTTGCGTTGTGTGTACAGTGAGAGTGGGTAATCATATATTTATCCAACTTCAATTCTTCCTTCTCTTATTGAAAATATTGTGACATAATTTTAAACAATCATTTAATATTTAAACATTATAGTAATAGTGAAAGCAATTTTTGTGATAAAGATAGTAATGATAGTGATAGTATTATATAATTAGTATGTTGGAATATTTATTTTTGTAATATATATACACCTTGTGTATTGTATAAAGTATTTGCAATGTAGTTTGAAAATTGTTGTACATGTATCCTTGTTTGTTCCATAGATAGTAACTTATTAACTCTATATTGACTATTTTTTTTATAATAATTATTTTATATTTATTTTTATTATATAAAAGCGCTACCTGATAGCTCAGTGTAATGAATGGGACTCGCTACCAATGCAATAGCGTATAATGGTTATCTAATGGTGATATCACTGCGCTCGGGTGGGGATGAAGTGAGCTGATCCTCTATATCATTGGGCTTTAGGCTTCCTCCTGCTTGGACGTTAAGTATGGTTAATTAATATAGTATAATATATATTAAATATGCTTTAAATTTGGTCACTATATCTGGCACCGTGAGTTGTTGTGTTTTTATCTCTGCAAAATAAAAAAAAAAAAAATTATATATATATATATATATATATTATGTTTATTTGCAATTTATATATATATATATATATATATATATATATATATATATTCGCTAGATTTTTATATATATATAATATCTGTTAATCTCTGACTATATTTCCTTTATTTCATAGAACAGTTTGATATGTTTCTATATTTCGTTTTTTATTGTGAACAAATATTTTACAAGATATGTCAGTTAGCAATAGGTTGCTTAAATCCTTTATCTATCAGATACTTTTATTTTTATGTTCGGTTGTTAATCTAATTTGTATTTGTTTTATATGTTCATTTATTGTTATTATTTTTAAAAAAAAACTGACAATTTTCGGTAATCTATTTTTTAAGCTTTAAAAACAAAATTTTCTGATTTTTTGTTTAATTTTCCATATTGTTTTTTCGTGAATAAATTTAGAATATAATCCTCCCATTTGTTATTCTGGGACTTTTTTTTTTTTATTTAATCATTACGTCTTTTTTTTTTGAAAGATTTATCACTTACACACTTACAAAAATCTTTTTTCTTAAAAGTCTTTTAAAGTGTAGACTCTTCCTTTCTCCCATGTTTGCTATTCTAGACTCCTTTTTAAAATCTTTAGAGAGTAACCTTCCTCGCTTCTATCGTAATAAATACCCATTTACCACATTCTATATTACTAGTCTAAGGTTGGAATCGTACCTCATCGGTACAATAATGTAACTTGGTGAGGAAAAAATAAGCGGGTGCCTTCCGGAGCGTCACGATATGGCACTCGGACCAACGTATTCTAGACTCTTCGTCAAGTTTATTAAATAATAAGAAATAACTCTAACGAAAACAGATTATAATATTCCCTTTTTAGGTCTGAAGCATTTTCATTATATTTTATTAACTAATTAAATATATTTAGTTTTTATTACTAGTTTATTTATATAATAATTTTTCATAAATTATATTAATTATAATTTTATTAATAAATTTTTGTATTAATTACTTTATTGACATATTATTAAGCTTTAGTAATTACAAAATAATCTGAAAGAATAATAATCAATCTGACATAGAATCTATATATATTATTATATATTTAATATAAGTATATATATATAGATATAATATAGTATATATATATATAATAAAATAATAGTAATATATATATATATATATATATATAATATTAATATATTATAGTATAGTAAATATACTAATATATTATAATATAATATATTATATATATATATCTATATAAAGTTAAATATTTAATAATAAAAATTAATTTACTCTAAATAATATTATAATATTAATATCTTTATTGTTATCATCGCCAGAAATTAATTATTTCAGAAATATAAATGAAATTTAAAATACTCTCTCTCCTAATGCTAACTTGAAAGTGAGTATATAATATATATATATATTAATAAATATATATTTAAATATATTAAATATCTATATATATATATTAATATAGTATATATATATATATATAATATTAATATTATAATATATATATATTTAATACTCACTATATATATATATATATATATATAATTACTATATTATATATATATATATAACAAGACCAGCTTACGTTTATGGTGAATGAAGGTTTTTGTTTTCTAAATATTATTTTAATTAATTTGATAGACAAATTTGCCAATAGTCACTTCCAATGTTAGGATATTTTGGTTTATTAGAAACTCTGCAAAAAAAATAAACAATACCCTCGTATAATAAGCGAGCTTAAAACTGTAAATCCTGGTAACGCTGGGTAATAAACGTTAATCTCGGTTAGAAAGCTGTTTTCGCTTTCTCCATATATATTGTAACATATTAATTAATATATATAATATATATATATATTATATAATATAGTATATATATTATATATAATATATATATAATATATATAATATATTATATATATATTAATATATATATAATATATATATATATATTATATATATTATATATATATATTATAATATTATATATATTAATATATATATATAGATTAAATATTAACTCGCTTGAGTGAATCTCAACTATACGATAAAAGATTTAAAAGTAAATCATTAATATAATATATATATATAATATATATATATATTATATATAAATATATATTATAATATATTATTAGATAATATATATATATATATTATATATATAACTATATTATCATATATCCTATTAATATATATATATATATATATATTAAATTATATATATTCGGTATGTATAACCTAACATAAAATAAGTTCTTTGGATGTAGATATTTTGGTTCTTTACTTTGGTATAAAGTTTCTAACATGGGCCATATTGCCCTTCTTATATGCGAGTTTAGATCAGGAGATGCTCAAACCGTGCCAGTTAACATTAATTGCTGGGGAGGCTAGGTGTCCTCACTGTTCATCTTAAGAACAAACAATTTAGCGTTGGTAGATAAAATGTTAGTGAGTGATGGTGAGTTTTTTGTTTTTTTTTTTTTTTTTTTCTTCTTTGTTTTTTTTTTTTTCGTGTTCTTTCTATGGGTCCTGCATTTGCTGGCCCATTTCAATGTCTATCTCCCATCTGTAGGATGCCCAGCTTCATGTACAATCATTAAAAATGTTCAAAGAATTATAATGTATTATATTGGACTTTAATCAATTATTTAATAAAATTATCATGAAAAGAGAGTGATAGAATGATAATAAGGAGATAAGAAGACTAATGATAAGTAGTATAAGATAGATAATGATATATATAAGTAAATATATATATCTATATAAGTAAATAGAAGAGAGAATATATGATATATATAGAATAATGATTTAGAAATGTTTTGGTATTATTACATTACATATCATTTTATGATATTGTATAATTTTGCATTACCTACATAATATATATATATTATATAGACTATAGTGAAAAGGTAGGATAAATATAATATATATAGGTTATATAATATGACTCAATATCTTATACTCTTTTTACTGTTAGTGGCTCTGACAATAAAATATTGACTGATTTATGTATTAATGTAGAGATAGTATATGTATAAAGTATAATATAGTAGTAATATATGAGAATAGATATAATATATATATATATAGATATATATATATATATTATATGATGATATATAGGTTTTATATATATTAGATAGATACATATATATATATATTATATATATATATATATAGTATATAAATATAGATATATATACTAAGCTATGATATATATATATATGTCTATATATAGATATATATAGATATATATATATATAAGATTAATAGTATATTTTAGACTATATATATATAGCTAAAAGAGTGTAAATTAGATATCTAATTATCTATAGATAAAATATATTAATAAAATAGATATATCATATATAGAGATAGATAGATATATTAATAGATATAGTATATATATATGTAATATATAGATATATATATTAGATTCAAATAGAATAGATATATATAGTATATATTATAGATATATACTTATGCGGCCTACACGAGGACTGAAGGCTTTAGTAGTACAGTGGATGAGGGAACTTCCAACGGTAAAATTGAGTTTGAACACCGCACTGAGTTAAATTATTGATATGATTTAAAGTTTCTGATCCCTACAGTTTGCTTTAAAGTAGAAAGTAACTCCGGTTTACTAGAAGGGATACAAAATTCTTTAACAAATGGAGGAGATTGTTGGGAAAGTAAATTAAATACAGTCCCCACTTATAGTTGAGCTTCTCTCTCAATTATCTTTTTATTTCACTTCTTAAATTTCAATGAAGCAGTCCCAGCAGACTTATTCCTGTGTTTTGGGCACAACTTGCCATTATGGAATTCTTATGCCCAGTATATTTATTGAGGATGTGTGATACTGTCTGTTGCGAACTTCATTTCCTGAGTTGTTAACCTTCTCTGTATGTCGTTGATAAGTGGATTTTTCTTTTCTTTTTTTAATTCGGATTTCTTTCTTCTTAGGAGCAACCAAGTCGGTAAGTGATCCGATTGAGTATGAGAAGAGAGTGGTAGATGAAGAAAGAAGAATGTTCAAACACGGAAAAAAAGGGGAAAGGCCTTTATACAATTTGCTCGTACTAATGGTCAAAATTTTGCCATGAGGGACAGTAGATAGATCCCATAGCAAACTCTTATCCATACAAGTAACGAAGCTTAAAATTTTAATTTTTTATGCTTTGGATGCTATTCAGTCAGGGGATATAACTTGCCCAAGTAGGTTAAAAACTACGGGGAGTGGTTCAAAAAGGATCTTATTTTAGCATGTACTAATAAATACATAATATAAAAAGAGATAATCACTAATAATGTGATAATTCTTGTACAGGCGATTTAGCGCTAATTATTATTATTCTCTCTTCAGCAAGTTTAGTCAGGCAAAAAATGAAAACGACTAAAAATATAAAGAAGAATTGAAACGGCTAAAGACAATAAGCATTAAAATTATGTAAAAGTCAATTTATTTCTGGATTATCGCTCCGAAGACAACAGCATTCACATACATAACATTGAGGAGGTAAGAAGAGGTCATGCGAGAGAGAGAGGTTCAAGAGGTGGCTATAGTAAACAGAAAATTAAAAACATTCATATAACAAATGAAAAGGTACATGTTCAATATAGTAAGCAATATTTGTATTATATTTTTGGGATTATAAATTTCATTCAGATATACAGCAGCATATTTTACAAAACATTTGAATGTTCAAAAATACAAAGATGCCTATATACAATATTAGAGATATTTCGCAACAAATGCATCGTAATAGAGAGTATAGGCGATCAACTGTGACATGAGATTTTATGTCTGAGAGTTTATCTTGACACATTAAGGTGTAGTATATATTTATGATATTGTCTATATAGTGGATTAGCTCCTTTATTAGATCAAGTGACGGTGTGTAGGAAACTCAAATATCTTGACGTGTCTTTCTATGCGCTCCAAGAAAGATAGACTCACTGGAACTTGTGAGGGTGAGTTACACGCTAACTCTGTAATTATTTGCAAATGCCTAAAAATTAGAACTGTATAGCGATTCCTTACTGTGTTTAGGTGTATAGAATTTCTGCTGAGATATAATGTTCTACAGTCCCCTCCAATCGGGCGATCCACTCAACCTGCAAGTCTTTTACTTAGAGAAACGAGATGAAAAGACTGGAGCGACAATGCGAAGGTGAATTGAGGAAAAGTATAAGGATACTAGTTTCAGTTTTTTGCCGAGAAATTGTAAATTCTTCATCTTGTTAATAAAAAAAAAAAATAGGAGGATGGTACGAAATTTCAGATTCGGAAATATAATGGCGTCCGTAAATGAAGCTCTGACATAATAAAGTGGAGATCTTAAAATGTATGTCATGACCATATATCCAAAAATTAATTGAGAATGATTAAAAGAAGTCCATATCAAGAGAATATGTCTCGTTTACAACTAGGCACGTACCCTAATGTGGGGAAGTTTTTTTTTGTCTAAGATCCTCAACTTTATATCATTTTTTTTTACGTATTTGTTTTCTCTAAAATTATTAAAGATTTTTAATATTACTCTATTTTTATAGATCACTATTTCTAAACGATTTATTGCTTTGGAGTACGTATATTATTCTTGTTGTCGTGAGAACGACGAGATTTTAGTAACTAAAGAGGTTGGTTTAGATACAAATTTCTCGTATGATTTGGTACTAATAAATCAGTATAATTGGATTGTAGAAAACAATGTTGATAAAAAGAAAAAAGTGATAGGGATTAAATGCAGACGACGCTGTGGTTGTTTTTCTCGTTGCAGAGATTTACTTTTATGGTTAAATAATATCACCCGCGAAAGACCTAGGCACTCAATAAATATGTGTTAAAAATTAATGAATAATTTTTTTTGTATTTATAATTGTAAATTTTATTATTCAGGCCTCTATAGTAGGTTGACTGTGAGGGTGCTCCTGTAACTTTAAAAATCATAAAACCACGGAATGTAATATTATCATAAATATAAATAACAATTATCACTGATACCACATCACTCCATTCTATATATTAGAGATCTCACTGTTATTTCATTAAACTAAAGTGTAGCGATGAGGCGTTTCACAATCGACTTTTGCTTCCTTACCTTCCTCCCTGCTTAATACTTATTCTTTATTTTGAATATTAGCAATTGAAACAAATTGATAATGTTAGTTCAATCTCTGCACGTTGTATGCAGAGGGAATGCTTTAATTAACCAAAAACGTTATAAGTATTAAACCTTCCCTTAGTTTCGCAAAGTTGATTTTATTTTTTGTTAATTCGTGATTTCTTCTTCTTTAGGTGTCTATAGCTAATTTGTGGAGTCAATTACGACTGAGTAAGAAGAAAAGTGTCGAAAGAGAGATCGTGTGTAGTAGTATATATGGGATAGTATGAGAAGTGAATAGAATGGCTAACATATCAGGGCATGCTACGATATACAGTCGCGACCAGCCTATTAGTACTGATACAATCTTTCGATCTTGTATCATAGTAGTTCAAATAATTGGCTTATTTTTGCAATAAATCTAATAGGCACAGAGTTTAGGTAACTATATGACTTTTTAAGTGTGTTTATCGACCGGTCAGAGATACATATCATCAAATATATTTATAAGCTTATCCTCATCAAGTAGTACAGCAATAAACTCATTATCGAGGGTATACCAGAAATATTTTATATCTATTAAATAAAATATCAGCAGATTGTATATAAATATAATGATCGAGTTATATAATAGAACCTACATAAAAACTATTTCACTTTATTTTTATCCAGATGAATAATAATATATATATATATAGTTATTATATAGTTATTATCTAAATCTACCCAATAATTATCATCTATAATAACCAAATTTACGTATATATATAGTAGTCAACTCAAAAAAAGTGAAAAACTAAGAAAACTTAATTATTATTATATATATTAATAACATGATATCTAGTTTGTAATAAGTAATATAGCATAGATAGATATACTTGTATATAAGAATAGATTAGGGTGATATATCTTATGAAAATCATTACAGAGTAACAGTCCGTATAGTACAGACACTGAATAGGTAGTATATCACCATATACAGAGATTAGTTACGCTTGCATTATATATCATGAGAATATACATTTTATGCATAAGTTCTTCTATCAAGTTATTTCTCCTGATGATCAGTATACTAGGCAAAACTGTATGGGCATAGTATATACCACTATATTACAACTCATATATATAATAAATACTATATATATTATTATATAATATACTTCCAATATATGGGGGTAAGTTTCTTGAAAGTGAATAATTTTTTAACTCCATCGTACGTAATATATACGACCATAAAATTCCACCATGTTAGTATTCTAACTATACTATATAAATATTTTTTTTAAAAAAATATTATATTTATTTTTTAGAGTTTCTATATACTTAAAAATATATTTATATGATAAATTTTTTATTTATATATGTTCTTGTGATGAAACTACAGATGATATAAATACACTAGGGTATATATATATATATATATACAAGATTATTATTACATATATTTATGTTTATAATAATATAATATATTTATGTAACAAGTGAGGAGTATTGCCAGGGTACTGTCACTATATATCTAGCAATGCAATACCAACAATTGATTCATACTGTGCTTGAAAGCCTCTAGAATTTCATTTAGGTAAAAGTCTCTCATAAAACAACAACATACTATTTTCCACTATCATATATGTAATCTTCACCCAACTAATACCTATACTATATAACTATACTCACCGAAAACTTTCAGTGCTGATCGAGTCAATGTATATAATATATAATAAGGTATATATATATAACTTTGATAATATATTGATATACTATTAGCTATATTCTCAAACCAGCATACATCATATAGATATCCCCCCCGTGTCAGTTATCATGTGCAAGAGTTGGACTATATGAAACATTATTTCCTTTGCGATGTAAGTGTATAACTAACTCAGCTCCTTCGATCTGCCCACATAGAGAGGCGATAATTTAATTTCTACCTTCTGACCACTTACAGTTCGACAGTATAGGTTGGGAACGCTGGGGTGCTCAGACCCCTAGGAGGATGGCGTTAAACCATCGATCGCGTAGGAGATGCAAACTAGGTGCTATCAGGGGAGAATATATGAAGATATCGTTAGCATTAAGCAAGCTAATTTTAATATATTCTCAAAAGGTTAAGAATTATCATTGGTCTATATTGTATTCGCACTCTAGTATATACTACACATCATACTCCTTAGTATAATATAAATAGTATATATATATGAAATTAAATATTATATTAAATATATATAATATATAGTAATATATTTAAATCTTATTATATAATAATATTATAATATTATATATAATATATATATTATATTATTATGATTATTAAAATATATATATATATAATATATTATATAGTAATTATATTATTATATATTATATACTTAATATATATATATCTATAATTACTATTATATATAAATATATTTAATATATATATTTCCAATCCGGCATAGTTCGATGGCACCATATTCTCTCATATTATATAGTGATTAATTAGTATGCACACGCCTAGAGATCGCACTCATCGAAATGATATAAACTTATCTCCTGTTACAATACGTCTTATAGATTTTACTGTTCAACTTGGATATATAGGTTGCCAATAGTGGAATTATTTAATTTTGTCGGTTAGAATGTAGTGATCTTATATATTCATACCTCAGTAGATATGTAGAATAAAGAAAATAGTAGCGCTCATATTGACCTTCTATATATATTTCACATCCTCTATACATAATAATAAAAACTTCTGGCCTATATACCTTGCCATAAATTTCTATAATAACGCTGCTCTCTCACACACTCTAACTTTGCCTCACTGTAGTGTTATACGCTCTATACAACGTAGGAACTGTAGCTAATCTTCTACCCCTTCTACGAAAAGGCTTAATTCTAATTCGGCCTTATCATATTTGTAACCATCTTATTCTGTTTCCACACTCTAATTATCCTATCCACCCCCTTGAGCGTGATTATCTAGGCAACCAACTCTACCTCTTTAATCCTTCTCTATCAGTTCACATGAGTAGGGTAATAGTTATATATATAAGTATAATATGTGGTTTACAATAATGTATACGAGTGCAATTGAGGATAACTTTAAGATCTATGCTGACGTCAAGGCAATGTGCTCTATTGCCCGTGCTATAGAAATTCCTCTCGCTCGTTATTTTTTGAGGGGGGTGTTTCCGAGCCGATCCTTTACAATGAACTATAAACTATCGTCCTGATAGCTTTCATACTTTCACTTGATATCTGTCTATAAAAAATCTTTGAAACCTTACTTGACTAAATCAAATACTAATTTCTCATCCTCATAAGGATTATCTTGAAATCTCAATTTATCTTGTTTTTCCTGATCCGCCAGTATGGGTTTCGTCGTTCGAGATCTGCAATCTGGTTGCAGTTTTTTTTTTCTTTCTCAATCTCATACTTATTCGGATCGTTCACTCGCACTCTGCCGAGAGCCGGATAGGCTCGAGAACGGAGTACGGAGGTATCGCAGAGAGCGCTTCAGCTTACGGTGCAGGGACTGACCAAAAGGAGGCTACTCGGAAATAAACTGGATGCTGGGGAACGAGCTATTAGGAAGTACGTCACGTGATCAGAGTGTGGTGATGGCACACCTCGCGCATGTAGCGTTGCGATGAGCCTAAAGCTGATTAGCTGGACGTTACGCTTATATACGATGGTGTACAGGCTGAACGCGGTTCACTTTGCCCGAGTTGGGTTTTCGTCCTTCCTTGAGCTCGGACACTCGCAGTTGAAAGAGAAAAGAAAACCTGTGGTCTTAATAAATGAATACTAGTTTATCTCCTTAGATCTTGAGCGCTATCTCACACAAGCAGTACTTCGGACTACTGATATTACACGTATCTCTCGGCAGGGTCTTGTACTCGGTATCCTAGTAATTACACGCGCGAGCGGGGGCGGATGGTCAGTTTATCTTAAGGCGCAGGCCTTCGACCTAACTCAAGGACGAGATGGACGATTGCAGCGGGTACTCATAACGTGGGACTGAATAGGAGCTTAATAGTTAGATGCACTCAACGCGTTCGGCTTCTATATAGCTATCTTCCTTTCAGTCGTGGGAGTGTATCTTAGCGTATACTCACACGACTCGTAAAAGATCGGAGGAGAGGGTGACGGGAGCATCGAAACCCTGGAACTAAGCGACGAAAGATGTTGAAGGGGCTAGCTATCATGCTATCTCAGGGAGGTAGCGTGTCATACTTATTAACTAATCGTTAGATATCATAAACTCATATCCGCGAGCCTGCTCACTCTAGACTTGGCTTTTTCTATAAACATCTAAGCTGCACATCTATACTCTGTCCATTCTTATGGCGATTATAAGACTAAAACTTTTCCCATTCTTGCTAATCTCATTAGTATATTCCAAAATCTGGCCTTTCTCTTGGCTTCTAGCCCTAGAAAGGAACTGAACTTATTTATTCTTGAAAAACGGGTATTTATTTTTATTTCCGGTTTTACATTACTTATATGTAATAGTATCTATCAGTATAGCTGGGTATATACCCTAAGGGGAAAATTGCCTTATTATTAAAAGTATAGTTATGTTATGAAAAGCAATTATAGTTTTTTTTTTAAATATTTATTATAAACACATTTTTGAGTCTTTTAATAAATAACTTTTAATTTCTAAATTGTATATTCTACTGATTATTCATATATATTACACAGTCAAATATACTAAAATTTTTAAAAATAATTAAAAAGTTTATATTTATATTTTAAAAAAAAATAAACATAAACAAAAAAAAAAACATACAAAAATATTAGCTATTTTTTTCAGACTAACTCATTATACTGATGTTAAATAGAATTTTACTTTGAACAATGAGTTTTTGTTAAAAAATGAGTTATTAGTTTTTTCCTCAAATGTTTGATAAAATGAATATTGCTTGTTTGATAGAAACGTGCCTAACTGCATTTTATTCTTGATTTAGTTCATTTGTAGCTGTTTGAAGCACTGTCTGAAAGAATCAAATTATTCATGGATTCTGTATATCGTTGTGAAATATTACCTTATATAGTCGCAATAACGGAAAATAAATGTGTATGGTTATATAGGGCCGTGTTTTTTTTGTAAATGTTACTGGTAATGTTTTGGCTGTTTACATGATGTTTGGCAAATTGTCGTTTTTAGCTTGCTCGCTTTGGTTTCTGGTGGCGTTGTGGGTGTTCGGTTCATGAGGTGATTTCGGATAGTTAGTATGTCTTATTGATTGTATTGATGTTATGTTAGTATATTGTGTATAGTTATTATTAATAGTAAATTTGTTATATTATAGGGTATAGAGGTGATTTTCTTATATATATATATTTATTATTATTCTTATATATATATATATATAATATATATATATTATATATATATATATAGTATTATATATATTATATATATTAATAATTTAAATATATATAATTATATTTTATATATATATATATATATATATATACTAATATAATATATATTAATATTATAATTATATTATATATATTATATAATAATATTTATATATATATTATAAATATAATATATATATATATATAATAATATAATATTATATATATTATATTATATATGAAATAACTGCGTTGAATATTGTGACATACAGATTATTTCGAAATCCTTGAATATATTGACTATCTATATATATTGTAAATTAAATGTCGCTCAAAACTATAAACTATATATTTTATTATATTCTTTGTATAATATAGTATATACTATAATTATATATCCATCGGGACGAACCAGCAGAATTCGGGTCTTGATACGGGTCGATATAGTAAACTGGCTCACCTCTAATAGCTGATAAGCGCCGCGCGCGGCGAAGTTATATTTTATATAACTAACTGATGAATAATAAAGACCTGTCTTATCATAAGGAATATTAACAAGTATATATATAGATATATTTATATGTAACTATTATTTCAGAGTTGAAGAATCAATTTCAATATAATGATATGTTTACTAGTATATATACCATATTAATATAAAAAATTAATATTTAAACCATCAAGAAGAGTGGCAACAAAATTTTCATTCAGAAGAACTTTTAGATACGTTAGGTGATAAAAAAATGTAAGATATACAAAAATATTACTCCTAACTGAGGGATGCTATTTAATATATTAAATATAACGGCAGTGTTTCACCAAGTGATACATAAACCATAAAGCTAATCAACACATCAAATTCCCCGACAAATTATTTTAAAAAACTCTGGACTTAATAACCACTATAGTGAATGTACTCCAGGGTGGATTAAAGGTAAAATCAATATTGTAGGATTTTTAAACTATAACTTTATGATGTATATAAATCCAAATGTTTACAACATTACGAATCTCAACGAACAATATATATATCAGTAATCTAAATCATACACTACTGATTATAACACCTCTTAGGAAGCGTACGGTCTCGGTGGGGCTCGTACCGGTGGAATATGAACATTAACGTATTCCTCCAAAAAACTGCACACCCTCAACGGCCTATATCAGGTACCGAACTACAATCCACAGAATATCCTTCACTCTCAAAACTTAGTAGCTTTAGTTTAATATGTATTATAATCTCTTAACTCATCTCATTAATACTTCAGAGAAGTAAAAACCTAATACTATATGTACTAGCTCCAATACATTAATATATAAACATATAAATAAACCTCATAACATAAGTAAAATATCATGATCAATAGCAAATCTTATAATATTCCTATACAGAGTTCATTATATGGATAGTAAATCGCTATATAAGAAATATTAAAACATATATTATATAATAATACCATCATATTTCGTGTATATACAATTATAATAATAACAACTATGTAAGTTCTTATTAATAATAATATATCTACTACATATATTAGATATATATATATAATAAAATATATATATTATTATTATTATCTTATATAATATTTATATATACAATGTATATATATATTTATATTATATATAATAGTATATATATAATTATAATATGGTTAGTATATATATCATTTATATAACTAGTATATATACACCGTTTATACTGATTTATAATAAGTAATACCAATAGGTTTATAAAATATATTATATAACTTACAGTAATAATAATAATACATATATAATATATATATATGTATATAAATATCTATTAGATAAATACTAATATATATATATATATATATTAATATAAGTAAAGTAAACTAATCCTAATATGAAAATTATAATATTATAATAATATTATATTAAAAAATATAAATAATATACATATATAAGCTATAATTTACAATAAATATCTAATATATGAATAAAAAATAAATTATAGCAAATAAATAATTATATATATATTATATATAATATAATATATAATTATATGGTATATAATAAAATATAATATATTATAAATATAAATATACTTTATTTTTATATATAATTATTTATGTACATCGTGTACCAGAAAGAGGAAGAGTACATATTACATATATTAAATACAAAATATATCTCAAATATATTTATAATTATATTGCTTCTGAAAATATATATAATCTAATATATATATTCTATAATACAACTATTATTATCAGATCTTAATATAATAAAAATAATAAACTTATACTAATAAATTACTTTATCAATATAGTTATACATTTGCTTTATTTTTATATATAAGGTAATAATAATATATGTATATAATATGTACGTATGAATGTATGCGTGTTTTTCTTAAATTTATCAATATCTGAAGAAAGTTGTGAGGTGGATGAGCTTCTTGAATACAAACGAGTATTTTATTCTCTCATATATATATATATGTGGATATATTTTCAAGTTATAATATATAAAATATATATATATATTAATAATTATATTTTATAATTATTTATATTAGATAATTGATATATAATTTGATAATTATATATACTATAATATTATCTTATTACTTAATTATATCTCAAACTTTATACAGTAATACAAATTAGATTAGAAATGATGCGGATGTTATTATGTAAACACTATTGGGTATATTTCACAGACTCAACTTAACAATAACACTTAATGATAAAATTATAAAAGAAAACATAATGTACGTAATATTTGATAAATTAATTACTTATTCAAAATGTCGGGGACTGTGGGCCTTTATTTTATTGTACATAGACTGACAAATTGCGTTTATGACTAATTATTTGCGTGCCACATAACATATTAAATTAATATGTTATAGGATACTTTTTTCACAATATATATCAAGGAGTAAGACCACGCGCGCTCCGCGCGCTTGATTAGACCCTCACTCTCCAGATAATCTTTATTTTTATGTTAGAATCATAAAAAATATAAATATTTAAATAGATAGATATATATTGTTTCTTTGATTATGCACTCTCGCTTTGATATTATATCGAGGAAAAATATAAATTGATTAATCAATCAAAATCTATGAGTGTTATTTTATATTTTTATATATTTATTAGAATATGGGTGTGATTACAATACTATATAGCAGTAATTAGCGTGTTGAAGAAATAATATAACTATTAATAATATATATAGTTGATTGCGGCTCGTTATATTCCATATTTATATAACATATGGAAAATTATTTATAGTTTTTGAAAAAAGTGAAAATATCTTTTAGGAAAAAAGTTATTAAAATTAAATACAATAGGCATATGATTGTCAAAATAAATTACAATTCAGTCACGAATATATTGATTATCGAATACTATATAGAGTATTATAATATATATACACTTGACGCATATAATAATAACTATTTAATTTTATATATATAATATTATAAATGAATAATTTATTAAAAAATAATTTCATTATAATAATATAATTTAACTGAATGTTCAGCTACATAAACTCACAATACATCTTCAGTCAGAATGATAAAAACATGTTTTGAAAAGTAACCTTTGCTTCCCGTAGATTTTAAGCGGGGCGTCGAATTTCGAATTCACCCCTTAATGGCGGCGCATTGCACGTGAATATTATTGCTCATATATAGCATTTATCTATTCTTGTGATATTAGTATGGTATATCATTTCCTTAACTACTAATAACTACATTAAGCTTAATCACTTTTTATTTTACATGAGTCAAAATATACTCATTATACGTTATATATATAATAATAATAATAATAATAATTAGATAGTTTTATAATTTATTATATAGGTGGATACAATAAAAATTAAATATGTTGGAAAAATAATATTAGGTTAAGTCCAATAATACCTATATAAGAATATAAATAATAATGTAAAACATATATATATATATAAGTAACCCGCGTACTATCTCTTAAAGTTTCTAGTGAAAGATTAGGCGAATATTACATAAAGGCGTGTCCATCATACTTGGAGTGTATTTCGATAGTTTATCAAAATGAATATAATTTCCGTAGTACAACTCAGAGATATAATTATGTGTGTCTGATTTTTTGTATGGGTTCGTGAATTTGGCAGACTATATATGAATGCGAATACTTTCATAGTAGTCGATTGGTTTGTGTGTTCGTTATCTTTATATGATGACATATTACATGATTGATAATAACTGTTTGTCAGTCTCCCGTGTGATATTTTTTTGTAATATTTTCTCTTCTTTTGGAAACAAGACAAGCTGACTGTTTATTTTGGTTGGGCCATATGGAAAATCAAATTATTGGTGCAAATTAGATTGCAACTTTAGTCCTAATATGATATATGTGTGTTAAATACATATTATTTCGAAAGTTAATCGCGTTTGTCTCTTGGCTTTAACCATAGTTCAGCTAGGTTTATTTGTAAAACTATAATAATGTCGAATAAAGTGAGATACCTCGACTCTTATATATGGTTAAGATCGTAAGTAATCTATATCTGTTCCACTAGTCTACTTATCGATAGTTATCACAGTAACCTGGGATGAAGGTTGCTCTATTGCGCAGAATTACGATGTGTGTGCGCTCAGAATCTCCAACTCTAATAAATCTTTCGGTCAGCAAGCATTTCATTATCGAATGTTAATTCTATTGTATGGTCTCGTAAACTAGAAACATTTTCATCAAAAAATGATAAAGCAGCTGCTGTAAAACACATCTTTCGTAAACATGAACAATGATGTGAAAGTATATTGTAGCTGTCAAAAATCAAAAGTCTAATGAGTGATGATAGCTTGATATTTCTCCGTGATTAAAACAACTCTTTAATACAAGCAGAAACGGTCATTATAGGTATTTGTCAGATTTCTGACAGGAGGCCTCTCGTCACGCATACAAAAATGAACGAGATGCAGGGCTTTAACATAAAGCATACAATAAAGAGAACACATCTTGATTCTATCCTTATTTCATTTTGGCAATTTTTAAATATGTTTACCTGAAAATAAAACTGTTAAGGCATCAGATAAGCTTTCGCTATCTCCACTGGCATTGAATGAAAACTCGGTTCTGTGGTCCAACCTTACTGAGCACAAAGATGTAATACGCATACGAGGTCGAGTATTCAGACACTTCTTCATCAGGAAATTTGAGAACATATCAGCGGTTCCAGTCTTTACTCCGTTTTCTCTATATTATCCGTGTCTCGAACCTTTTCGTTTTTTATATCGTTTATAGTAGTTTTATAATATTAAGAGGGAGTACATCTAGGAAGTCTTGCGTTATCATTTGAATAACAATCACCGCAAAGGCATCAGAGCATCAGAGAAAGACATTTATATACCTGTGTGAAATTTAGACATGTGAGAAAGAGTGTGCACCATTTAATTTTATAGATTATTTTTAGAATATATGGAAAATGTTATGACTAAAAATAGAATGTGAACCAATAATTGGCTTAGAATAAATAGTTTATTCATAAATAACTCTTCATATTAAATGATGCCTATGACATGGAATAAATACATTAATATCTCTATTTATAAATGTATTTGTTATATTCCAAAAAATTTATTGTGAAATCGGGACTACTTGATATTTGTTAGGCATAATTTGTATCAAAACAAAAGCTTCAACTCTCACTTATTAGCATGACTGTTCCATACTTTTTCACTAGTTAACTATCATTATGTATGCATATCTGCTTGGTGTTGCCCATTATACCATGAAGTTAATCTAATATTAATTTAGGAAGTATTATTATCTACTGATGTTTTCACCTTGATAGCTTATTAACATGTCTCCTGCTATTATCATATTTTTTATATACGCTTTCGAGTATGGTGATAGGTAGGTAACTTGGCGTGGTTATTAAATAACTATGTATTTTGTAGTGGTGTCAATTGGGACTAGATTCCGTAAGAGTTGCTTCATGGAGCAGAGTTTTCTAAAATTAGGTTCAAATGACGACAAATATCAGTCAAGTCTTGAGGCACGGTGACGTGTGTCTGTTTACAGCTGCGGGAGATATATATTCTACAGCATCGTATTTATTTTTTATATATGAATAACGGTCACTACATGAAAACGATCTTCGACAAGTTTGTGTGCTCGTAATGGCTGATAAAATATTGTGTGACTTATTAGTGTGACATATTGAGGCTCAGCAACTAATCTCTATAACTTGATGTTTTTTTGTGGATACCTGCTTACTCTTTCGCGCCTTTGTGTGACTTAGTATGTAGTTAATAGGTAGGAGTTTGTTTTTACTTATTTGTATTTAATTCATGAATTGAATATTTGAGGTAGAATTCAGATATGTCTATAGGACAACAAGTTGTAGAATTCAATTTTAGACTTTTTTCAACCTTATCATCTGTTATAAGTCTGATTATTATCAGCCTGTTCAAATACTAAAGTTAGAATGATGTTGTACACGTGTGATATTGTGAAACTACTCATTGTTTATTACTTTACATACTAGTTTTTATTGCATTTAGTTTAAGTAAAATTAATAATAAAAGTAAGAAATACAGTATAGAAGTGTTTCTGGAGATTTGCTATCATATACTTGTCTTTTATATTATAATAAAAGAATATTTCGAAATATTATTTTGAATGAAAGATAGAATGTTCCTATCTCATTAGTTTTATCCTTTTCCTCAATTTTTTTAGATGTATCTTCAGGTTGCATATTTCCACCTCTTCTTTGTTTTATTAACGCAGAGCTTCTATTTCTTTTTTCTGTTCTATATCTATACAATATTTAAGAAATGACAACTGTTCTCTTACGTATACACGCTGCTTCTATCTATGTGTGACGGTGCTGTTTCACAACATAGTGAGTACGCGTACACGCATCCTCGGGCGTTTATCGACCGCTGTGCTCGATTTTGGGTGTGTATCGATAAAAAAAAATATGGTAATGATAATAAAACATCCGAAAACAATGGCTTAATTAAAAAAGATGTAAAGAAAAAAAATATGTAATATAGGTTAATTTTCTTCTTCATTACATAATTAAAATTATTGTTCTTTAATATAAACATATGAAATAGTTACAATATTTTGTGTATTCATAGCAATTTTACAGTAATATTTATGGAACTGTTTACTTGATATCACCTAAGTATTAAGTTTATATTTATTTGACCTCACATAAAAAAATTCTAAGTAATACAAAATTACATTTGCAAAAAGTCACCATTATTGACATCATTATAGTTATATTAATGAAAAATTTTCAAGCTACCTAACCAGTTGACATGGGTTGTGAAATCTTATTCAATAAAAACTGAACTTCATGTCTCAATTCAAAGCAACCTTGTTAGCTATAACTCTTTTCTCTTGAAAACCATTCTTATCTTCTATGTGAAAATAATGATATATTGACGGTATGATTAGAATGCTAGTTCACATTATAATCTCACTTCACATAAATAGGTTTAATAAAGTTCTGGATGATTTTGGTTGAACTGTCTGTCTTCGCATAATTACGTGTGAACGAGTATTTTGTGATCCTCGAATATGAATCTATGGCTACCGTGACTGTTTTACATATACTTGTTAGTCTTGGGCAGGCCTTACAGTATGGAGTTAACGTGCTATGATACGATGGCTGTTTATATTGCGTCGTGTGTGAATCAGCATATACTGAGCTCGGCGGTCGTATCAAAGAGAATTAGCTCCCAAGTAGCTTGGAGCCCATTGCTGTATTCACAGAACAAAATCTAGCGATCAAACGCCTTGCCAGATTCAATGAAAGAGGGTGTTTGATCAACTTAGTCAAAATTGTTATTTTATCAAAAAGCAGTTTCAACAAACTCCAAGACTATTTAAACCTTTTGTGAAGAGATGGACAGCATTCATACCGCATACTTTTTCCCATAAGATGTAAGATGGTTTTTTCAAGAGAAAAGGTGCCTAACAAGGGTTTTGTTTGAATTGAGACAGTGAAGTTCAGTGTTTTCTGAAGACCATCCATTTTTAAGTTGGGGCTCTAATTTTCTGAATGGTCAATGGGTTCAGGAAAGAAAGCTTGGTCTACTTGTCTGATATTGTTTTTTGGGAATAATCAAACTTAACTTAGGGATTTCAGACAGTTCCATAAATAGTCTTAAATTGGTTCTGACAAAATTGGAGTTATATGATCAAAAATTGGGACCTTTGGGGCAATGCTGTATCTGTTAAGACCAGGTGTGCAGTTTTCGAGAAACTTCATAGGTTTTCTTATGTATTTATACTTTACGTCAACTGAACTAAAAAATAGCATTATAGGTCACTTAAAAGGACTTAAAAGGTAATTCAGACAGTATTTTTCCAAGCGAAATAGTGAAGATAATGGGATTTCATTAAACCTTTCAGAGAAACTATACTTGAACGGGCTGAAAAATTGTTAGCTTGTGAAAAAGTTTATAAAACTGTCAACAATTTAATTTCAACCATTGAATTAAAAAAAAAAAAGAAATCTCCTTTAGTTCTGGGCTACAGTGAGAGAACGGAGTACCATGAACATACTTAGGCACAATAAAATGATTTATTGCCATTTACGAGCACACAACTTGTCGAAAGAGCGTTTTTTTCATGTTTAGTCATATTATAAAAAATAAATTACAGTACAGCTCGGCTGCTCAAGACTTGACTGTATATTTGTCGTCATTTGAACTATTTTAGAAAACTCTGCTCGCTGAAGCAATCCTAAGGATCACATTGGAAATTAATTTAACACCACACACACATATATATATATATAATAATATATTATATATAATATATATATTATATATATATATATTATATATATATGATATATATATATATATATTTTCGTGTTTAAACCAGAGATGACATAGATATTATACTATAACTGCGAACCTTCTATAATAGACTACTCGTAGATAAAAAACATTTGAAGGGGTACGGAAGGAAAGAAAGGTTTGGGAACCGCTGATTTAGGAGAAGACTGACGATCTTCTTCAATGGGTTATAAGTTGAAGAGCGTCAGCGTGGGCGGATATAAAAAGATTCGTTATTTTTTTACAGGAATGTCATTCTTCTTAGACTATTTTTGAAGCTCAATAACTGTCCTTTTGGCATGTCTTTATAAAGCATCTTCCATTATTTTGTATTGGGCTTCGTTTCTCAATGATGTGCGTGACACGTTTTAGTTGGGTATGGCGCGCTTTCCTGCAAACACTCTATTCTTATAACTAGATGAGCAAGTTGAGCGTAAATTTTTAGTTTTGTTCACTTTAGATC
>JABUQX010048307.1:0-30568 GCA_015478945.1 Trachelipus rathkii
CGGTGCGCTGTTAAACTCGATGTTTGGTGTTATGTTTCTTTATCGCAAACCTTTCGCGTTTTCGTGCACCCTTCATCTAACATATATATATATATATACATATATATATATATATATATATTTATATATATATATATATATATACTATAACTATATATATATATATATATATATATGCATATATATATATCAACGCCATCTGCATCGCGGATGTTAAAATCAATGTCACTGTCATGGATACAAATGACATCTGCATCACTAATATTAATACGCGTTTATTTAACATATAATCCCTATTCTCGCCAAAGTGCAAATATTTGATGTATTAACTACAAAAACAAGAGAGAGAGAGAGAGAGAGAGAGAGATTTAGAGAGAGAGAGAGAGAGAGAGAGAAGAGAAGTGGAACTTAACTTAATACGACAATGGGTATATATATATATATATATATATATATATATATATATATATATATATATATATAAAAATATATTTATATATATAAATATAATATATATAAATTCTAAATATATATATATATATACTATATATATATATATATATATATATATATATATTATATATATATATATATATATATATATATATTACAGCCAGCTACTAAAGGAACATTTATTATTTACATATTTCCTTCCACCCTAACAAAATGTACAAAGATATAAAAGTACAATAATCATTTATAAGTGTGTATGTGGTGGCTCTTGTCACTCGCAGTGTCAAAATCCTTTTTGCTGGAACGGGAGCCTCACTCTCCACATTATCTGATGTGTCCTGTTGTGTCACTTTTGGCGAACTTGGACTCAGAATAGGTTTTTTTTTCTTTGGTAGGTGTTGGAAGAAGTTGACCAACATGACGTTTTAATGTTTTATCATCATTTGTTTCTATTTCATAGGGAAGATTTCCTAATTTTTTCGACACCGTACTCGGTTTCCACTTAATTGTATATTGATAATTTCTGATACCTAAACATACCTCAGAATCTACATCAAAAGATCTGTTAATTTTAGTTATTTCTAATTGCTTAATTTGTTTTTTATATATTTTAGAATGTAAATTAGGATTTAAAATGCAAAATTTATTTCTCAAAACTCTATTCGCTATAGAACAGAAGGAGGAATACCGGTAGAAGGAAACAAAAACTTTGTAAATTCTTCATAAGATCCTTACTTTCAAATTATCTACCTGTTATGTTTTCCTTAAATGTTTGTATAAACCTTTCTGTTTTCCTTTTTGTGGATGGACGACATACAGCCGAGCATGTGTGAAGAATTAGTTTCCTTGTGAATGACTTGAATTCAGTAGAGTTAATTTGTGTACCATTATCAGATATCATGTGTGGCAAATATGCTTCTTAGAAGATTGATGGTAGTACAAAGATTGATGGTAGTTGCATTTATCGATTTTGTGGGAATGGCTTCCGGCCTTTTATTAATTAATCTATTATCATCAAATAATAATTATCAAGAAAAAGAACAGCGTAATCAATATGGATTCGTTGCCACGGTAAACGTGGAAACTCCCAAGGATGCGTCTTAGTTGAGGAGGCGCATTTCTTTGCTCCATACATGTTGGACAATTCTGCCCATTGGTAGCAATGTATTCATCCATGTTTGGCCACCAAACGTAAGTGCGTGGAGGAGCCTTTGATCTTATTATCCCATAATTATATAAACCTCCTTCAATACACGTAAAGTATGAGAATTTGGAATAACAACTCTAAAAGAGTGTAACACACATCCATCCTCCGTATTTAGCTTATTCCAGACATTAAGGTAAGGTTTAAATTCACTTTTATTCATCGTAGTATGGTGGTCAAGAGCTTGAAAAACTCTAGAAAGAACATGATCCTTACTAGTGGATTTAGCTATATTAGAAGCTGTTATTAAAAGAACATTCCTTTCCACGGATTCTTCACGGCCCCCATCTTTATAAGGTAACTGTGATAGTGCATCAGCAATAGACCCTTCCTTCGAAAATCATTACTCCAAAGTATAGGAATAGGCACTTAAAAGAACCGTCCACCTTTGTAATTTTAATGCTGCCAACTTCGGCAACTCAACCTTGTCATCCAATAATGATAATAATGGTTTATGATCGCTTACCAAGGTAAAATGTCTGCCACATGAGTACATGTGAAACTTTTGAGTTCCAAATATATATGAGCTAAAGCTTCTTTATCATTTTGAGAGCACTTTTTTCCGATTTTGATAAAGTACAGAAAGCATAAGTTACTGGTTTCTCTGAACCATTTGGAAAGATATGAGGCAAAATTTCACAAACTCCTATGGGCAGGCGTCACATACTAATTTAAGGGGCATGTTCTGTCCGCAATGCGTTTAGAAATGAGGAGAGATTAATTCACATTTAAGCTTTTAAAAAGACTGTTGACAACCATCCGACCAGTTCCATTAAATGTCTTTTTCATAGGAGATTATAAAGAGGTTTTGCAAGAGTTGCCAAATTTGGTAAAAATTTTGCGTAAAATGTAACTAACCCAAAAAATTATGATAATCGTTTAACATCTTCTGATGCATCTATATTCATTATAGTTTCTATTTTTCATCAGTTTTATGAATGTCCTTAACATCTATTCTAAATCCAAGGTACTTAATACTATTTACACCATATTTACATTTTTTATTTCTAACCTTTAAGTCATATTCTGTTAAAGGTTCCAATACTTTCTCCAATCTTTCATTGTACTGGTGTTCATCTTTTCAGCAATCAAAATATTGTCAATGAACCCAAAAAGCACCAGTTAAAGCATTAAAAACTTTGTCCGTTGTCAGTTGCCATATTGTAGGAATTCTGGCAATACCATATGGCATCCTCTTAGGTCTAAAGAACCTCATATGTGTATATAGTGTACAAATATTATGATAACCTTCATCCAAAGGCAACTTCTGGGATGCTTGCTTTAAAATTTAATTCAGAAAAAATTTTACAATTACCCAAAGTGGTAAACATATTTTCTGGACGCGGCCGTGGGTGCTGTGCAACATGCAATTGAGAATTTACAGTCACGTTGTAATCTCACATAGCCTCAAATTAATGCCATCACTTTTCACCAAAGGAACCAAAGGTATTCCCCATTCCGAATATGGAACCCTTTCTCAAGTTCCCTCCGCCTCCAATCTATTCATTTTCTGCTCCACTAAGGGTTTAAGTGTAAATGGAATCTGTCTTGTGGAAAAATATTTAGGTGTAGCATGTGATTTTAATAATATATGATATGCCGTCATAATTTCTTAATTGTACTAAAGAAAGACGAGCAATCAAATTCCCATTTAAATTTGTCTAGTTAAATTTAGATTAAGCAGTGCACTTTGCTCTTAAAAATAAAAAATTCCTGGTCCACATGGAATAAGCCTTAAGCCTAATATTAATACCTGAACAAGAAGATTATTCCCTATCGTAAGCAAATGGCGTTCTTTGACTATTATGACATTTATCTTCTAATCTTGTAATCACTACTTGCCTACTAGGGCTATGTATATGGATATGACCAGATATAATATATTTAATAAGTCACATAGTTAATAAAGGAACTGATTTATATTTATGGTTATTACTAGTTTACATCTATAATATAAATGAAAACATCAGACTTGCTGTTCATACTATTCATTTTCAACAAGAAATAGTGTTTACATTTGAAAATAAGTAACTACTTAAAGGTTCTATAATTAGTACTAGTAGAATTTGAAACACGGAGAAAAACAAAATCTATCCAAAGCTATTCTACTATTTAATATTTTTGAGCTTACTATCAGTGAACAGATGTATTTTACTATATTCGCATATAACATTCATTTATTGAAATTTAGTTTTCAACATTAAATTTTAATAGAATAACTTTTATTTTTTGCTCATTATTGTTCAGCCAATTTTTAGAATCCAATGCAAGGGCTATTCATACCTTTTTCTATATGAATTAATGACATATGAAGCGCCTAAATATAATTTAAATTATTATATTTATATTGAGGTTAGAACTCCATTCATTATCTTCTTACAATAGTGTTTGAGTTACTATCAGTACGTCTTCTCTATGATTTAGCTCCATCACCTGAAAAGTTCCCTAACCAGTTATGCAAACGTTTATCAAGGAGAGTTATAATGTAATAGTTTAGACCTTCTTCCATAAAGTGAATATGAAATTCCAACGTGACTTCAATGGCACGTGATATAACAAGCAATGTAACCAAAATAAGAGTTTAACTTCGTGGTAACAATTGTACTATAACTAAACGAGGGAAGTAATGACAATTATCAGTAGGATCTCCATAGAATTACTGCGCTTCCTTTAAATTCCTGTATGTCGATCGTTTGGCTAGATAAATATTCACCTACAATACATATCTTACATAACTCTGCAGACTTCATGCACGTAATATAACAAGCAAGAATCCAAAGTACTCTAAACATTCACCTTTAGCAATTTCCTACGAAAACAGGGAATGAATGGCATTTAGCGAATAACACTCTGGATATATAATAGAATCTCCATATCACTAAAAATAAACAATTAGCAGCTAACTTTTTTTAAGTTTCTTATTACAGTAAGCATCCTTTAGATACAATTTAAAGTTCTTGGATCTGCTTTAGCGAAAAAGAAATCTTTCAAATCTACAGTAAACCGCTTAAGGTGTAACTAACATATCAAGCATTTGACTGATAAGATGTCCGTAGTATGTATCATTCTTTTCGTAGTACACTTGAGTGTATGCGCTAACTTCTTGCATCTCACATATCTAGGTCCGGGACTGCGTAGCAAAAGCAATAGCCCTTTTGTATGACAATAGTTAAGTTGACTTAATAGTCCTCGATATGAGCATAATATAGTCTAAGTGTATGTGAAGATCGACTCTTTCCAACTTCTTCAGTACGTTCTCACAATTGAAGAATTTAATTTTCCGGCAGAGAAAATGGAAGTAGTAAAAACTAAAGTAATTTTTGCGTACCATTATTTATTTTTAACTTTGTTACTCATTTCTCTCTGCGTTCCGTAGCCGACACACATCATTTTTGTGGGCCATGACTTCTCCTCACGGTGGGGTTCTAGAACCCAAACTTCTTCTGCGACGACTTTAATGAGCGCCCAAGGTCTGGGGTATACTAAGCTTCTGGTGGATCTGGAAGTACTCAAACTCCCCTAAATTTGGAGGCTCGATACTATCGCTAACTTGCCAGATTCTCGAACTCCTTTGATAATCCTGTATGTAGTTCCCTAATGGATCGATTTATTGTTAAAACTATCGATTATTCCCTATCGATCTAATGAAGATGCACTATGTATCCATAAATGATTATTCATATAACTAGATTACAGAATTATTAGATAAATTATATGATATTAAACTTCAATATTATGGAGGTATATATATAGACTCGAGATATTAAATCAATAGATGGATATCAATCAGAACTCTCGTGCCAGTTTGTTGTGATAGTACTGAGAAAGAGTGAACTTCGTGTGAAGAGGTTGAGATGTCGTCCACAGTTTGGGGTGGTGTGGCTAAGACTTGTACGTGAAAATTGTAGAGTCAAGACTCTCCTTTGAAAATGGTTTGTCAGTACGCTAAAGAGAAATCTTCAAAACGGCTGTTACCATCGGTAGGAGGACTCATCGAAAACCATCTGAATTTTCACCGCAGGGAATAAGCTGCGTCATATACAGCCAATTTCATCGGATTGAATGGAAAATTCCTTTCGGGTTTTATCTCCAAGTCAATTACCTCGGACACTCTGACTTGGGTAAAAAATGCAGTCGAAAGTAACCTGCTAATATCTAGCTACACGTTGCCTCTGAATGCTTTTGCATATAGAAAATTGTGACGTGACGACGCGCGTCCACGTCATGACGTCATATAGAACATATTGAGTATAATTATTTCAATCATTAATTTACAATACGCGCGCAAGCGAGCGCAACTATCTTTGTTTTAATGAGGCTAAATTATTAAACAATACTTTATTTGTTCCTAACATTTAATTCCAATAACTTTTAATGAATTAACGGTCTTAAATATCTTTATTTTTAACCTCGACGTAGGTTTTTATAATACTTATTTTCTGAGCTTATGGGCTTTTCTATATCTATTGATGTACAACAATAAAGCTATGTTTTAATGTTAAAGGAGGGCTTTGATAAAAACTATTACATTTGAATTTATGTTGATATCAACATACACATATACATAACATTGCATACGTAAATATGCAGTGATACAAATATAGTTGTGACAAACAGAAATACTAGAAACAAAACATAAAAACAAACTTTTACGTATGTACTCAGCTGGTTTTTTTTGTTTTTTTTTTTTTTTTCTCACAACGAGTACACACATTTACATACACACACGCAGGGATGCACTAGTCAAAGAGGGGACAAAGAAAAATAATAATATAGATAAAAGAAAAATGATAAAATAATAAATATCTACAGGAACTTTCAAGTTATCAATTTATTTTCTTTATATGAAAATACATGAAGATCCAGAACATGAAGAAATATGATGCATAAATTATCAAACTATTAGCGGAAGAGTTTTCTTTAATAATCCTTTCCTTCTGGCACTTCTTTTTTTTCTTTCATAGGTTCTCCCTGTTTATGTAGCATCATTAACAATCGAGGAACAATTCAAACAATTTACTCTTGACTGATCATACGTACATTTCATTTAGTTTCAATTCTCTTCCGAAACTCTCACGCTTGCCTCAAGAGAGACACTTGTAGAATCCATAATTTTCCGTGGGACAACGAACCGTGTTAGGTGTGGTCTAGAAGAGGAAGAATTGGCCCTGTTAAGATGAAACATGGTAAAATGAGTCAGAGACAATACCTATGACATTATAATAGTTAGTATTTATTATATATATAATTTTAGTTAGTATTTTATATATATAATATTCACAATATATATAAGTTACTATAAAATATAAGGATCTATTTAATATAGAGTATGCAATGAAAGCCACAATAATATGGGGACCGGTGTATATATATACATATATATATATTGGTTATATATATTTTATATGGTGATGTTTAGTTTATATCAGGTTCTCGCCAGTGTATTAGACAGCATGAGTAAAAATGAGGTAAATATAGGAAGTCATTAATTAGTCTCATAGTTAATATAGATTAGATAATCAAGAAGAAGATTTACAATACGTATCAGGCAGAGTCTTGAACTAGAAGAAACGGAACAGCAACCCGTCAACATTATTTATGACCAATCACGCAACTGCATAACCGCAATCACGGAGCGAGTTGTCACTAGATCTTACACAAACCGCAACTCGACGTTATCACTGTATTTATCAGACAACGCAACTGAGCGGTTTGATCAGGATAAGTTTTTCATTTTTAAATATAACTCTCATTTTATATGCTATTCAAAAAGCTTACTCTCTCTTCATCTATCTCTACTCTATCTTACTTCTATCATATATATAATCTCTCTCCTCTCTCTCATCTCATCACATCTCTCTCTCTCTCGTTACTCTCTCTTATCTATATCGTCTATTCTCATCTTCATTCTATTATAGTCTTCTCTCTCTCTCTGTATATAATGAAGTAAAATAATAGATTCTTTCATTTTATTCCTAGAAATACTTCATAAGATATAGAACAACTTACTTAAATATTATGATTTTTATACTAATTTATGAAAATATAATTACCATACTATTTGGAAATATTGAGAGATTACATAAATAATATGATTTATGCTTATCATTCGTCCACAATGTCCTACAATTAATTATTCCATTTATTGTGTTGAGTTAAAACTCTCTTCAACCAACCGGTTCAGGATAATGGCTCTGATAGAGGGAGAATATTAACATATCCTATCTGATCAAAACATATAACATTTATAGGAGAAGTAGTAACTATCGTAAAAGACTTGATAATATGTACAGAAAATTTTCTATTATTCTACTCGCAAACGTTATCTAATCGTATCGATTTATATAGGCAAATTATTTTTTACACAACTTCTTTAATTGTTATTGGTGAAGGAAGTTACAGGTAAGATAAAATTAAGAATCAAACAATGTAATTATGTAAAATTTTTTTCATTTTAGGATATACGGATAAGATATAGCTACTTGTGGGATCAGACATCTTAAAGAATTTAAATCTGAGCTAGAATGATAAGGAGTCAATGCTCGAACATCTAAGGTCACAAATAACTTTTCCTGTTTGAAAACTCATATGATAATTTACTGTAGCGTATTGAGCATGCACTTAGGGATGATGACACACAGGAAATACGGAGTGCTTAATGAAAGTGTGTTTTGGATGAGTATTATTGTTGCAAAAATATCAAAAATGAAGAAAGATCGATCTGCTCGGAGATGTATATCCTTATAATAATGAAGGTAGAGAGAACACAACGATGATACTTTTCAAGAGTAGTATGAAGATAGATGGCTAAAAGATATTTGGTCTAATGTCCCACATGTTCTAAGTAGTATAGGGTATGCCGCTGATATGGCGTAGATCAACTTTCCAGAGCGGAGGAATCTGGGATGATAAATACGTTATGAACGAGAAAAAGGATGAGGGAGGGAACCGCGTAGAGAAAATGCAGAGAAAGTGTTATTTCTTAATCTTTTGCTTGGCCTCTCTAATTAGTGTACAAACACGAATATAACTGAAGAAGCACATTGTAGGGTCGGCATACTTCAAGTTTACCATAGGGCTGAAAGATGGGGGAAAATGGACTGTAGGTGTCATGCTATTATTGCATGGGTTCCATTCCGAGCAAATACTCTGAGTGACTCGATTTTGATAAAAAAAGCAGCTGAAATTGCACCAATATAAACGACCACCTAAATAGGTATTAGAAATTTTACAAGGGTTATATGATATAAATAATATAGTGAAATATATATAATAAGTACGAAAAAATAACAATAATGAATAAAAATGAATAAAGTATAATAAATGTAAAGTATTAATCCAAATAATGAATATTAATATAGAATAGATAAATAATATATAAATAATAAATATAATGAAAATAAATAAAAAAAAGAAAAAGAGAAAAGAGTAATAATGAGGAACGTGAATAGTATATATTAAGAGTATAATAATTTAAGTCACTACCACACATATAATGAGAGTTGCTAAATATTATTGTATTTTATATAGTTATTTATGGTATAATATTGCAGTTCATTATCACTGATTATATATATATTATTATTATTATTATTAATATTATTGATGTTATTATTAAGTTCAATCACACATATATTATATATATGTCATATTAGTACAGTGGAGGTAGTAGTTTGGCGAGTTTATGTACACGCGCAGTAGTTAGTAGTGAGTGGAGATAAGTAGAAAAGATAATGGAAGTTAAGTATAGTAGAAACATTTTATAAATCTTTTGTTTTTTCATTGGCACAAGCCGTAAACCTCGCAACTCTAGTAACCGCGGGTTGTTAGAAAATTTAATGTAACTCGCCACGATAAGAGAATAGCCGCAGCAACAGCGGTTGTTGAAAAAGATTAGAAGAAAAACTGCAATAAACACCGCAACCAGCGTGTTCACGCAAAATATTCGCTGTCCATAATTAATGTACACTACGAGCACACACAACAACACACACACACACACACACACCACACACCTTACTCACAACACACACACACACACACACACACACCACAACACACACAACGAGCCATCATATATATATATAATATATATATAAGTATATATGTAGTTATTATATACAATATTTTATATAAAAACTCGTTATTGCTAAATTATATTGCTTGAACAATAAATATAGTATTATATATATATATATATATACGGCGATCTCTTTCAGAAAAACAGACTTTTTACAAGGTGTGACGAAAAAGAATAGCTAAAAAAAATATGGAATTGCTAATTGCGTATTTTATGAGCTTAATGAGCGACCCCAAGTGTGAGAGGAAAGTAATAATTTCAAAAGTTTTATATTTTCATAGTACTAATGTAGCCCAGTTTATATGTAAATTTTCAGAAATTCTATAATTCGCTTTATTAGCTAACTGAAAATTGGTAAGGGTAATTTAAAACATTTATGAAAACTCCATTAAAATGGTCGAAAGGATATAGAAAGGGGGTAGTTCAGGATGTAAAATTTTCAAAAACCACGGTTCTTCTCCGGTTAATCAGGGTTCGGAGCTTTGGATAAAATGGATAAGAATTCGTGTAAATTACCCAGAATGATCTATAGCTGATATAGAACAAAAGCTTTACATTTCACCGAGTAATATCGTGAGAATTAGATAAATTACGGAGATTATATCTTGATAGCCTGAATTTATATATTAATAAAGGCATTTTAGTTTTTAAGTAGTTATTAATTATTATATAATGTTTTTATTTTATAGTCATACTTCTCACCGATTAGATGATGTATCGAATAGGGCTGATTCTTCATATAGTAAATAAGTAATAGTAGAATAAATTAACGATAATTGTATCAGTATTGTTTTATGATATCTTGCCATTACCTTATATATATATAATATATCCTAAATTATAGTATAATAAATATAATAATAGATATATATATTAGTATAATAATATTAATAATAATTAATATTATATATATATATAGTATATATTATATAAGTATATTATATATATTATTATATATATAATATATAGTAGATATATTATATATAGATGATATAATATAATATATAATAGTTTATAATATACTCATTCATCCATATAAATATATTATTATATTATAAATAGTAGTTAATTAACTGTCTAAGTAAATATTTCAAAAATTAGGAAATGTTTTCTGTTAAAAGAACTCTAATATAGAATATGATTCAATATTTACCTACGAGTATTGAGAAACAATGGACACGTTTGGTCGGGGAGGAATAAGTTGTAACTGAATTTCAACAGAGAAAAGATCTCATCGTCAAAAACTTTTGAAACTGGTTTTATGTATGAGGAAAGATCCAGTATATTGACTTTCAAAGCTCAGGGATATCTCTCTAAAAGGTATTGTATAAGTGCAATTAATAGATTCAATACACTTGTTTGACATATATATATACTTCTATATAATAAATATATATCAGATATATAATAATAAGCACAAATAAGAAATATTAGTTTCTTTTTATATAATATTAAAATATAAACATAATTATATATTATAAATATATATTAATTATTAATATTAATATATATATATATATATATATATATTATTATTATACATTATAATTTAATATACTCTATATATATATATATAATATATATATATATATAAAATATATATAATTAATATATTATATACTAATATAATATAAATAATTATATATATATATATATATATTATATAATATGTATATATTATATGATATATATTATATTATATATATATATATAATAATATATATATAGTTATTAATAATATATTAATATATTTATAATATATAATTAAATATACTATAAATATATAATATAATATATAGTATATATATTATATTATATATATCATATAATTATATTATAGGTTATTATATATATATGGATATAATATATATATATATTTAATTGTATTTTAATATATTATATATAATTAGTTAGTTAATATATTATATATATAAGTAGTTAAATAGTATTAATATGATATATATTAATAATATATATATAGTAATATATTAAATATATATATATATTAATATTATATTAGATAAGTATAAATTATATATATATGATAATATAATATATATTATATATATTAATATATATATATACCATATATATAATAATATATGAAATTAATGATATATATATAGGTATATATATATATTAATAGTATATATAATATAATATTATATATATATTATAATATTATATATATATATATTTCATATTAATATATATGTATATATATAATATATAATATATATATATATATTATATCAGTATTATATAATATAGTATATTATATATGAATATTAAAATATATATGACTAATATGAATATATATAGCTATATATAATATATATTAATATATTATTTAATATATATAATATATATATATATAATTAATATATTAATATATATAATTATTAATATATATATATTATTATTAATTATATTGAAAAATTAAACTCCCAACCACTCACGCGGATCGGTAGGTACGGAACAAATGGAGTTCTGTGTGCGGCGTATATGAGTGTGGGTCTGTGAGTGAAGTGTGTGTGTATATGTAGCTTTCCTCTGAATAAATTAAAGCCTGATTTCTTAACAATCTAAGCCTCTTCAATATGGGTAAGGATACCTTTTTGTCGACCATTATTTCTATATTTATTTTTAGAAAAGTGATCCAGAAAGCGAGCCTGCTTGGATTATATCTTTATATCCTTTTCAAGTAATATTTATAACCTCTCGTCTCTCTCATCTCTCTTTTCATCTCTCTCAAACTCTCACGCCTCTCTCATCCAAATCTCTCTTCTTGAGAGCCTCTCTCTCTCTTCACATTCTAATCCTATATTCTACTATTCTCACGTCTAATCCTTAGCCTTTCTCCCTACTACCTTTCTCCTCCATTACCTTCCTATTCTTTTATTATAAATAGAATTTTTATGTGTCACCATTCTCTCCTATCTCCTTACTTATCGGTACGAACCATCACCGTCTTCGTATCTCTTGTGTTCATCACACCTTTTCTATCCTTTCTGTTATTCTATCTCGTTCCATTACAATGTTTCGTTATTGTCTCTGCAAAGTATATGTTATTGACGTTTGTCTTCCATATATAAATTCTTTCTACCACCGTCCAAGT
Organism: Trachelipus rathkii; assembly: GCA_015478945.1. Taxonomy (NCBI): domain Eukaryota; kingdom Metazoa; phylum Arthropoda; class Malacostraca; order Isopoda; family Trachelipodidae; genus Trachelipus; species Trachelipus rathkii. Next base: position 12,856 of record JABUQX010048307.1, read on the forward strand.
CAAAAGGATGAGAGAGACATTGTTAATATACTGTAAACGCGATTTTTTGGGTAATGATACTAGATTAGAATAACGAACTAAAAACTTACTTATACCTCTAGACTTGATGGTGCCTTTTTACAAAATCACGCACTTATATATGGAACAGTATATATTAGAAGAACTTCTTCCGTATCTAGTACTATAATTTGATATTAATATACGTATATCATATATATTAGTACTACTACAGTACTTACTATAAAATTAATTTCGTCTTGACGTAAATAATATTAATTTACCTAGAATATATTAGTATCGAATCAAGTTAATCAATAGAACGCCTGAGTATATATAATATAACATAATACAGTGATAATGATAATAATCAAAATGAACATGTAGATGTAACTTCGGTAGTATATATCATTTAAATTCTATAAGTAACCCGTATATATATATATTTAGTTGTCTATCTATAGTTCACTATAAGAATGACTAATGCCTCTATTGTTACTGTATATATAACAAGTATTTATAATTTATAACCATATATTATTTCATAGTATAGTAGAAATTAGAAAATATAGTATTGATTTCTAAGTTTATTTCTATAAATATAGAAATTTTATCTTTATCAAATGCATTAATAAAATTTTGGGATAGAATTTATTTTTTAAAATATGTTTTTATATTACAATTAGCATAATTTAATATTTCTTTTCATAAAATTTTTTCTTATCATTTTAGTTTTAATTTCATCGGGTTGGGGTTTGGGGTAAGATATTGGAGTATAAGGCTAACGTCAATGAGGGCGTACTTCTGCTAACTGTCTTGAAAAATCATCAAGAATAAGAATACCATATTTACTTATATATTTATTTTACGAAAACTAGTTTCTAACTTAATTGCAATTCTGCATGTCGTCACAGAAAATAATATGAAAAGAAAATAGAACAAACTTTTCTATATATTCTTGTCATATTAGTGTTTTACAAACTTGTCTTTAGCAATATATAGTAAACAGAGGTCGATTTACTGCATTACACATTTATAGAAAGCAAGATAAAATTCCTAGTGAGTTTACAAGCTACGTAGTCCAAAATGATTTGGAAAATTTTTCATTTGATAGTATTATGCTGCACACAAAAGGTCGTTTCAAGCATGTCATTTAGGCTCTATTTCTTTTTTTCAACGACTGTGGCTAATAGCATGATATGTAGCTAGGTTTCTTTGGGTAATGAGATCAACTAAAGATTGGAAATTGGATTAGAAAAGGTTAACTTTGAAACAAAACAGCGAGCATAGTTTTGGTATCCTTATAGTACACCACAGATACGTAATTTAATGATAATGTAGATGAAAACTATATGGAAAAAGAAATTAGCAAGAGATAATTGAGTTTGCATCGTTATATAGTAGTTATATAACCTAAAAAATTATAAAAATTTAATATTGACGTAATCATGACTATAATAATAATATACAAAAAATTAATCACCTAGATTTAGTCAGAAATAAGATTTTTAGAGTTTTTTGGAATATATAGAGGTTTTCATTTACAATTCACTCCACATAAATTGAAATATTGAGGTTGAAATGGAAAATAGTTTTTACATAACACTCATTATTATATTTTAATAATAAACTTTCTACTAATAATCGTGAACAATTATTCAAGTAATTTTCCTACACATATTTTCTTTCATCTCAAATTTCGATGTTTAGTATTGTCACCACATATTATATATACTTTGTCTCAGGTGGAAAATAGTCATTCCAATCGTTGTTTAAATTTAAAAATTTAGCTTTACGCTACTTGAAGGCTAAACATGATGTCACATGGCTTTGTTATACTACTTTGTCTAAAATTTTGTTGTAATTCACACAAATTGAAGGAGGTACAGAGCTATTATGAATCATTAAATCAATAATGCTGAGATGTGTTAAATATTTTAGACATATAAGTAGCTTGAACCACTCTTCTATAACTTTCTTCCATTGCTTGCTAGGCATATTCATCAATAGTTGTATAGATGTGACCGATTCAGAGAAAGTCTCATTTATTTCTCCTATTCGTAATATATTCTCTTACCGTATTAGATGATTCACTTCATTTGTGTATATCCATCAATCCAACTAATCAATAATTAATCTAAACGGAAGCCACAAATACTTTTTCCCTCAATTCTGATTAATTATAGTGTATGTAACTAATATGCCTTGTATATTAATTATTTTTGATTTTTTCAGTTATATAAATTCAATTAATATTAAATAATGAAATTCAATAAATTTTGATAGTTTAACAAAAATATTGACATAACATTATATGATAGTCTAAAGTCGGTTAAAGAAAGATAGATATGGAATATATTGTGAGATAGAAATAGAATACAGATAGCTATATAGATATGGAATAGAATAAATAACAATTAGATAAGATAATTGAAAAAGAGTAGTATTATAGAGAAATAAAAAGTATGATACGATAAGATATAGGAGAGGGAATAAGATACAAGATAGATTGATTGAAGAGATTATATGCAGAAAGTAGAGAGGTAGAGCATGAAGACCCCACCTCAGAGCATGGAATCAGAAGCTCGGGAGCAAACATACTCACGCTGGGAACATTATGAAAGTAATATGTAGACAAATAGGTATAATTAAAGATCGAGGTAATGAGTACCGGTTGTACCATTTTAGACCTGCTGCTCATTAGGCCTTGGCATCTGGTAGGTTTGAGATTGCCTAAGATAAAATGCTTAAATCACATGAAAAGAAATTCACTCCATTGAATGAGAAGAAAACACACAGTTAACGTACTATTTTGTTTGCAATAGGGTAATAATTGCATGAAGAAACTCACCTTTCTCCTCACTATCATCATCTTTTATATGGTAGATTCAATTTAAATAAATACACAAATCTCGCCGCCAAAACGGGGCTTAGCATCTCAACTGTCGTCGGAAGAGAGGTTTGTGTGGTATTAAGGCAAACTAATTGAGGTCAGATCGTACAATATCAAATAAAAATATCCCTCTCGACAGAGTCAAGCCCTCGCAGGGTTTTGCGATAGGGTTAGGTGAGGCGTTATGGTTAGGTTATATGGTTATGGATATTAGGATTTAGGCTTGTAAGAGGAGAACTTAAACGGTTATAAAATTTCTGGTTACAGTATTAGGCATATTATGTTGTTAGGGTTAGGAGTAGAGCATTAAAGCGTTAGTTAAGTATAGAGTTAATCGGTTAGCATTAGAGTTAGGGCTTTAAGCTAAGTCTTAGTGTTTTCAGGTTATGCTTTAAGGTAAGGTTATGTACATAGTTAGTTAAGTTAAGGTTATAGGTTGGTACGTAAGAAAATTTTTGCTTGGATTCGTTTGAGAACATAAAAGAAGACTCAGTTACTCTGCCACACAATTATCATTAGTCGCAAAAACACAGTGGGAAGTAAGGATGGGTACGTTGAGACTTCCATGCTCTTCTGATAGGATTACAACAATATCGAGATGTAGCCTTATCTAAGTAAAATAGTAGCATGTAGCATAATCGAATTAACGCTGGGAACCTCACGAACTAAGTTAATACTAGAAATTATATAATACTTGAGATATTATTCTAAATTATATGTATTTACATGTATGGTATATTAATAATCAGATTATACATGCTATAGCGTAGTAATATGCGTGTGCCATATCAAATCCTATAAAATTGATTTTTGTTGCACGCGTAAGAAAATTGGTTTTTTTCAAAATTTTTAAATGTTTTTAATGTATATGACATGATTTGTACCTTATTTTATCGTCTTTAGACGTCATTAAAATTTTTAATTTTTCATTTGTGGAGAGATGGAACACACAAGTATTTCTAACATAGTATAAAAAAGTTTTCCTTTTAAAAATTGATTTTCATGCTTCACTTTGAAAAAAAAAATTTGCTTCAATTAAATTTTCACGAGTTAAAAGTTTGCCAAAAAAAAAAATAAAATAAAATAAAATAGTTTTTATTTTATTCGTAATAATATTTTAACTAGCAAATAATTTTTACGAATTTCTTTTAAAAAAATCCAACTTTAGAGAAGAGATATAAAACTTTTATGTATCACCGATAAATAAAAAAACATTACAATAACATTTCGGTTAAAAATTTAGAACCAAAAATGTATATATTTCGTACGTAAAAAATAATTCATAATGATATAATATTATTTCTATATTTATATTAATATTCATTTATCAGCATCGTGATAAAAATTACATTTCGAATCCAGGTATTAAGTAATATTAAGTAATAATATTTTAAGCATTAGCATATATTATAATAATATTATAATATTATTTTGCCCTATATAATAGTATATATATATAATATGATATATATATATATATATAAATATATATATAGTATATATATATATATATCATAATTATATAGTATATATATAAATATAATATATAGTATAGTATATATAATATAATAGTATATTATATTTGGCTCAGTGGGTTTAAGACGAGCTTTCTGGCTCGGCTTATGAATGCGGATTCCCTCTCAATTATGGGTTTGGATCCTTGTTCGGCTACGTGAACGGACAAAAAATTGTCGTTAGTAGAGATTTTTCTGTAATATTTACGTATTGCTGTTACGGCATAGTGTATTACACTGATCTCAATACACACACCTCACTACCAACATAGCCAACACATACAAAAGAAGCAATTCTTATTCACATACAAATCAACTTTTCTCATGCTTCTCTGTCATTGAAAGAAGAGCAGGGCGTAATAGGATGCGTAACACCACGCCCAGGCTTGCTGCTTAAGCACTCCGACTGTGTTGCGCTGAAGCAACAGGGCTTGCTATCGGGCCTCAGTTTCCTTGCACTTTACCACTTGGTCAGAAACCATACAAATACTTACTTTCCCTGACCAATTTCCGATCTGGGATTGGGGTTATTTCCGATCTCGGAATTGAGGTTATGTGGTGAGGAATGACAATTATATATATCATATATTTTAATGTTGTACTTGCTGCTCCGTCTGAGCTTGATATTAAAAACTTGAATAGTCCTTACGGTATTCCTCATGTGGTTTCCAAAACATAGACTTCAAACGTTTCATCAATTATAATTATCTGTTAAATAATTTTTAGTCCATAAACATCAACGTGTACAAATGAACCCTGATTAAAGAGTGGGCCTTGAAACCCAACCTGTTATAAATAATATATCATTATATATATATAGTATATAATATTATATATATATATATATAAGTCATATATACTATATATACTATATATATATGATATATATATCAACTCCCTCCCCTTCCTCAAAACATATCAACCGATAGCGCTCGCAAACACCTACGTCGCAAGTAATCCCCGTAAACCATAACTCACCCACCAATAATGGTTAATGAAAAAGACCAACTTCAAACAATTCCCTCAGATCACAACCCCGCACCATCCATTTACAACCACAAATGATATCAGTAGACAATCAAGAACCCCTTAAAAAACTTCACACAGCAACAGGAACCAAAGGACTCAATCTTCAAACTTCCGACCTGAAACACGCTAGGAGGCAGAGCAATTCTGCCTTAACTTAAACAGAAATCTTTAACAAATCTGGAAACTCAACTTATATGACCCTCAATCTGGAATAAGCTTCAATCGTCTCCCAAGAACTGTTAAACCCAAAAAAGGACCCCAATTCCACCATACCTGCCACTATCGCCAATTCTCTCCCTCCACCAATGCTAGCAAACTGGCTGGAGGAACTAATATTAAACAAAATATGCCCACACATCACCCTCCCAGAATTCCAACACGGAAATGTTTAACAAGCAAATCATCAACAACAACAGCCCTCACGTCCCTCACACAACACATAATTAATGGCTTCAACCATTCCCCATCACACAGATCCATACTCACAGTCATCAACATTAACAAAGCCTTTGACACTGTCCCCACAAATATTCATCCTTATACAAAAAATCCTTTCAATCCCCCCTGAGAAAACAATGAAATAAAAGGCTCTCAAAAACTTCCTCACTCTGACCACCAATCGATAACGCTGCCAAAGTCCTCCATAAAAAACACCCTATCACACTCCATTAAAAGCTACAAAATGGCGTACCACGTGGCGCCATTCTCTTCTCCATGTCCTGCTTGCAATCTCTTTTAACAGGCAGAATATGCCCACCCCTACCAAACCAATCCATCCAAACTAATTACTACGCAGGACACATCAGTCTCATTTCCCAACATGCACTTGTAAATACAGCCACCCATACACACCCAAGAATACCCTTACAATTATTAAGAACATTTTGGTTATCAACACCAGTAGAAATGGAACAGATTTCCCCCTTAAATATTCCTCCATACTCTTCCTAACCACCCGGACTCGCCACAATCCACGAATTCCACCCAATAGTCTACCTGAACTACAACCCCTCCCCTTAACAAAACCCCAAACAAATATTAGGACTTCACTGTTACGAGCACATATATGACTTTCCTCCCCCCACAATCGACCCAAATTACTGTCCTCATACCCAACGGGAATATTAAACACTCCTCGCGAAACCCTCTCGCAACACCACTTTCAGCGACAGGACTAAAACACTCCTTACCGAAAACTTTACAAACACCTCCTCAGAACAAATAAAACTGATGGCCTCCCCCGCACGGTTCCCAGCACTATCACAAGTCCAACTAAGCAAATAACAAGTTACACAAAACTACTGCCCTTAGAATAATCACTTGGATGTACTGAAGACCACCGCCCACTCACACAGATTTTACACAGATCGAGACACAACTGCCTCCCCAATCCCTACCCACTGAAGATGGTTAGGGACAAGATCAATTTTTCCAGAAAACAACTCATCCAACCCATAACCATGCCACCGAAAATCACACTCCAACCCCCCCCCCCCTGACATAGACTAAGAATCCCCTCCTCCGCAGTAGCTAATATTCTACTTTAAGACATCTAGCAACAAACATCCCCCCTCCACCCCCCAAACAGGTCTTGGCTTACACACATCTCATACACAAGTTAACTAACACTATATCTTACAAAACGCCACAATAACAATTACGTAGAACACCCCATCCCCAAACATCTCCCCTACAGAAGAATCACTTCCCAAAGAACCAAATTAACCGCTCGCCCGGAGTAGATTCAGTCACCACCCAAACCTTTATGCCAATATAAATTCAGATGTTCAAACTAGACAACGTTCTTTCCCCCACTGCACTGAGATGGTACGTATATACCCAGGTACAACAGATGGGAGCACTTCCTTCTGGAGTGCCGGGGCCGCCCTCGACGCCGCCCCGTATCCGGCGTTCGCTGTAACTGTCTATTACTCTAGACCTGTGGAAGCCGCCCAAGACAGTGGCGCGCGTTTCTGAGGCGGTGTGGCCCTCGGCGAATAAGGTGGGCCAGGGGCAGAAGAATTATATATATACTATATATGATAATGATATACTCGCGTCTAATTATAATTATATTATAGCGTGTTAATATAAGACTAGTATTATAATCGATATGGGTATTACATGTAGTATATTATAGATATAATATACTATATAATATATATATTATATATGTATACATATATATATTTATGCAGTAAAGTGATATGAATATCTATATTTTAAACTTTAAAGGATATTTATTTAATATATACTATAGATATATAAATATGTATAAGATCATCGTAGGTTTTTATATATTATAAGTATATAATATATATATATTATATAGATATATAATATAATATATATATATATATTAAATATTTATATATAAATATATATTAATATATATTAGTATTATAATATATATATATATATATATATATATATACATTATATATAAAATATATACCTAGTATATATATCGTATATATTATATATATATATAATACTATATATATATATAATAGTAAGATATATCTTAATTAGTTATATAATATATATATTGGATCTCACGCTACTTCATATGAGGTCCTTGGGCCCTGTTCCAATACCAAATAAAGCTAATACTCTTCCTTATAACTTTACGTTGACTTACACACTTTTTCCATGCACCATTCACAAGGCCGTCATGTTGAGGTCCATAATTTGAACTCGGTTTTGACGAATTGCTCGAAATTGTAGTGGGTGGTGTGTAGGGCCCTCCTTTTCACACCATAGATATACCTAAGGGAACTGAGCCCAAACGGTCGACATGGAAAATGGGCGCCACGACATCAAAAAAATTACCCGTACAGCCCGCCACAGGCGTTAGGTTAGGCTAGTTAGGTTAGGTTAGGTTAGGTTAGGTTAGGTTAGGTTAGGTTAGGTTAGGTTAGTGTTAGCTTTATCTTGGTTTAAGATTTCGTTGTGTTAATAGTTAAGTTAGGTTAGGTTAGGTTTAGGCAGTTAGGTTTAGGTTAGGTTAGTTGGTTAGGTTACAACCCTGCTCAGGGTACCCGTTCAATTGTATATCTTGATTCTCTAAGCATTTTTTAGTTTTTTTTCTAAAATTATTAACGGTCATGAGATAGGGGATGAAATTTACGGGATTGGGGAGTTAGGGGTAATAGGTATTTCTGTCCCACATAAAATCCACTTAGCTTGGCAATTGTGGGCTTCCGGTGGTGAAGAAGTTGTGGTAGAATTTACACAACGTGTTTCGTTTCTTTTATTTTTTGGTATATATGACCAACGTGTACCGGTTATGCCTTTTTTTCTCTGTGGTATATATTTCCGACGGATACCCTTTATTCTGTTTAGTGTAGTGCAGTTTATAGTGTTGGCCGAAGCACCGGGTGCGGTGGCGGTGCGTGGTGCGCTTATTTTGATGACGTACGGTGCGGTACGGTAACGGTACGCGTGCGGTGCAGTACATAATGTTCATGAACCCAGTGAGGTGGCGCATCGGAAACATAGGTGCGGTGCTGTGCGGGGGCAAAAATAATTTTTGAAGGTTCGGTGCGTGGCTGTCGGCTTTATTCTAAGTGCGGGTGCGACGTGGTCCAGCATACTCTAATGCGGTGCGGTGCCCAAATTCCGGAGCGCAGTCCAACAATAATATTAATTAATATAGTATTATAGATATATATATATATATATATATAGCTATAATATATATATAATATAATATATATAGTATATATATATATAGTATATAATTATATTATATATTATAAGTAATATATATACGTATATATATATATATAATAATATATATATATATAATATATATTATATATAATATTACTTATATTATATATATATATATATAAATATATATATATATAGTATATATTGTATACTATATATATATACTATATATATATATATATATATAATATATATATAATATATATAAGTATATATATATATATATATATGATCTAATTACATATTTGGAAGGGAATTCTCTTTTGAATCCTCAGACAGATGCAAGTGAGGATGATGTGGAATATGACTCTGTAGAGAATGATATGGATTTGTTTGTAAAATAGCGGAATGTTTTGAAATATGAATATGAACAAAAGGAAAAGAAAGTTAGTTCTTACTCCAAGAAAAATTAGAAATATGGTTGAGATTGATGACGATAAAGATTGTGCAAGTACCTCGTCACTTCATAGGTTGTTGCTTGATCCTGCAACCCCTTCAAATGAAAATGTGTCGACTGCTTTATCATAAACACCTAAATCGGAAAATCGGAAAACTAATCCATCTGTAACTCCACCTTTTGTCCCCTCTTAATCATCAATTTTCTCAACAGCTAGATTAGCAACACAACCTTGTCTATCTACTTCATCAACACTACAGTGTTCTACCTCTAACAGTGCACATAAACTCACCATCCCATAAACACCACCATGTGCTCCCCCGACATCATGTTTCCACCGAGGAAACTTTTAGTAGTGATATTGGGGCACCTTTTTTTCAGGGCAGCAATGGGAGAGAATGTTTCAAATTTTTTGCTTAGAGAATCTCCGATTTGATGTAGCGGCGCACGAGTGCTGTAAAGTGTCCGTCCGTAGACAAATTCTTCCAGTCAATCTTGGGAAAACTTTATAACCAACTGCAACTCACACTATTTGCCTGGTGAACAATTAAAATAGACTATAGATGAACATCTATATGGCGACTCAGGGCAAGGTGTCTCTTAAAGGAATGTAACATTTGCCAATTAGCCTGCGAATATGGCATAAAGCTGATTAAATGGTATGTGACTGCCCAATTCTTCCTATATGTTGAATGCAATGCATTATTTAGGCAAGCACATACAAAACGACCAAGTGGGGTTTCTTTTAGGCGAGTTGTAAAGCTGAAGAACTTATTCTCCCTAACAAACTCCAATTCATGAAGAAAATTGGTTGACATGGTATAATTTGGATCACTCTAGATTCACAGGACCCAGGGCTAAGAGAAGATCAATAATATATTATATATAATATATATAAGATATATAATATATATATATGATATATATATATATATATATATATATATATAATATTATATATATACTATATACCATCAAATGTACATATTTTGAATATGTAGATAGAAATATTCCCAATTTTTTTATAAAAAAAAATTGTGGCTCCAGCCTTTCATTTCATTTCTTGGAAGCCAATAGAGTCTTAAATGGCGGATGTGGATGAAAAATATCGATGATTCTACATACATATTTATTGTATACGTGCTTAAACATTTTAATAAAAAAAGGTTTGGTGTTTTGTGGCTTTGTATTCAAACTATATGGTATATTTTCTTTGGGTTAAATTAAAAAAAGTAAACATTAGTTTTTTTTATAAAAGGTTTTTAAAAAAAATTGTTTGCTGAAAGTTTGTCTCAGTCCAGTCATCCCTTTGAAGATGTGTGCATCAAATATAATCAAAACAATAACACTAGTTATCAAAATAAAGGTGTTAAAAAAGGCTTAAGCTAAGTCGTGGAACAAATTTGACCAACGTGTACCACCTATGTGATTTTTAAAGAGGAGCCCACTGCAGGAGTTAGGATAGTTTAGGTTAGGCTTAGGTTTGGTTAAGGTTAGGTTTAGGTTAGGTTTAGGTTAGGTTTAGGTTAGGTTTAGGTTAGGTTAACGGTTAGGTTAGGTTAGGTTAGGTTAGGTTAGGTTAGGTTAGGTTAGGTTAGGATTAGGTTCAGGTTAGCGGTTAGGTTAGGTTAGGTTAGGTTAGGGTTTAGTTTAGGTTAGAGGGTTAGTGTTCAGGTTAAGTTAAGTAATTGTAGGATTTGCGTTAGAGAAACTCTAAATAAACGATTTTTTTTTTTACAAATGTCGACCATTTGACCTGTCGATCATTTTCCCTGCGACCATTTGGTACAGCTAATCATCCCTAAACACCTGTGAATATCGAAAAAAAATATTTAAAACTCGTTTTATTATAGAATTTTTTTTACAATATCGCGATAGAAGACTTTAAATTTAAGAGAGAGAGAGAGAGAGAGAGAGAGAGAGAGAGAGAGAGAGAGAGAGAGAGAGAGAAGAGATAGAGAAAGAGTGAGAGAGAGAGAGAGAGAGAGAGAGAGAGAGAGAGAGAGAGAGAGAGAGAGGAGAGAGAGAGAAGAGTTTTTAGCTCTATAAAGCAACAAAGCGTGTTTGTTCGATGATCCTTACTTGAGCTTTAGTCCACCAGAGATTATAAATTTATCTATATGTGTCTATTGAAGATACCCCTGTAGTAGTATGAAGGGATATTGGACCGCACCCCGAAAAACCCAACCGTCCAAAAAAACACCCATCTTCCAAAACCCCACCGACCCGAGTGGAAAGAAACTCCACCGCACATGCTAAAACCCAGCCGCAAAACAGCGACAACAAAAGCGGCCCATACCAAAACTCCACCCCTAAAACCCAGCCGACCTCGAATAAAAAAGCCGCACCCCGAAGACCCAGAAAACCCCCTTGACCTTGACTGACCTTGACTTTTTAGGCCTTTACCTTGCCTGACCTTGACCTTTTTTGGCAACCGTAATTTTCTGGCAACCCTATTTTTTCTGGCAACCCTGAATGTTTTGGCCGCCCTTAGTCGAAGAAAGGGCGCGCCAGGACACGGTAGGCGGAGGAAGCCTCCGTCGTACGTATTGCACCACCCCTAATTTTTAACGCCCCCCTTCCCTATTTATTTCCGGTCCATGGGTCAATTTTGGTGCCCACGGTAATTTTGATCTGTCTTTAGGGCTGAGCCCTTTTTGATGTCTTAACCTTGTTGTTTCGATATCCGAGCCCCCGCAGGTGCGAAACCGCAAGCCCGCCGCCCGACAGCGCCGACGCGTTTTCCCGCCCGAACGCGTTTTCCGCCCGACGCGTTTTCCCCGCCCGCTCGCGAGGCGCCCGCCAGGCGCCTGTTTCCGCCGCCTGAACCTGTTGGTTCGAACAGCCGTTAGCAAAGCTCAACTCTGAGTAGGTAAGCAAAATTAAAAGGGTATCGTTCAGCCCCGAACCGTGGAATGTGAGCGTATGTCAAACCGGAGTATCCCGGTTTCGAGGTCCTTTCAAGTACTAAGTTACAGACGAACTCACATCCCTAATGGTGAGTGAAGCCCTGTTAGTTAAGGTTTCATAACCTTCAGTCATACAATAACACCTGAGAGTACAATGCGCTGTAAATACACTGGGCGCTAGGACTACCTACAGTTTTTTACCTTTTATTTCCGATATACAGTTACACATTCTATGACTTTAATACAGTCCAATGTACCTTTAAGATTAATACAATGGCAACCTCAAATAATAATTAAATAAATAAAATGGCAACACAGATAATAATAGATAGAAATAAATGGGAACAACAGATAAATAAAAGGATATTTGAAAGAGTAATACAAATAAAATATTTTATTTTAGCATAATATTATATATTAAAATTATACATTGAAATTATATTTTATTACAATAATATTACCATATATTATATTATATTATTAGATACTATGAAATTAATATTATGTTATTTTAAAGCAGTGAAATTAACGTTCGATCAAATCCTGTGCTACAGTGCGGGCACTACCAAGAACAAGATTCCGCTTATTTGAAGTATGGCGAAACCTTTTAAACCATTTATTAAAGTGACATTTCCTAGTTTAATTAGCACGCATTTTTCTATTTTCATGGAACCCTCACTTCCCGTAATGATTATCACTATTTTACTATGGCTGAAGGCGGAGTCGTCTAGATTATGGATATCTTTGTGAAGTGAAGATTCACCATCTTCACTCACCATTTGCGTAACAGCTAATGCTGTTACGTGGTGAAGAAAGAACAGTTGTAGAATGTGATTATCGGTCGTTTAAGACCATCCAATCCCGATTCTTGGTCTTCTCAACATCCTTGAATCATCTTATCAACAGTTAATCTTCGCCATGCGCTTGGAAATTAATTATGTGCCGGGTCCTTGTTCAACGGTAAGCCTTTTGCTTTTAAGATGGTAAGCAAAAGTCGAATCATCTTCTTCCTTATTCGATGGTCCGTTAGGATTAGGACCTTGCACAAGTGACGAAACTATGCATCATATATCCCTGGTCCTAACTCGTCAGTCAGGTTTCCTAAGAATTTTTCCAGTATCAGGAATATATTGACCTTTACGGGCTGTGAGAAAACCAGCGTACGGGTATCACACGTAAAGTACACGTTGCCCTAGAGAATCGAGGAGTTTATATAGTTCTACCCTAGCATAAGCCGTGGTAAAGGATGCAACAGCTACATTTGTAGCCTTTGCCGTTTTATTAGTGTAGGCTGTATGTGTGACTTCAACTATATGTTTATCATCAGCTACAATGATGTTTCTTACCTTAAGATCAGCTCTCTTCATTAAGTCCCAGACCTGAGCGTAGCTCGTACAGACTATGTCTTCATTCTTGGGAATACGTTGAGCTAGTTTTCCCCATAATGAATTGAGGAGTAGTTTGGCTATATAACGCATTCCAGGATTACTTTTAATATTACCTGGATCAAGTGTTACGCCCTCGATGTCCTTGAAATCTCGCAGGTATTGAAAGAATTCTTCACAGTCTTTACGGTTATTCCATTCAGAGCAACTCCTGAAGCCTCAAAGTTTTCCACTATCAAGAATGTTTCAACAACGTATTTGCCGAATGATGTCATTTGAAAGGAGTAACATTCCATAATTCAGTGTATCTTTGTTGATCTCATAACCTTTCTTTACAGCTAATTCCAACTCTGGACTACAGTATACGCCTTTTAACATACGTTGGTTATCGTTGTGCCTGCATTTTCCTTCATAGCCGGAAGCTATTAGGATCTACTATATCAATATTAGCCTATTGTCATATTTATCATTATTAATATGTATGAAATAGGTATGTAATAACCGGAAACATAATGAGAGGCGAAATAATGTGGTATTGCATTTCTTGTACGAACTTTTTTATGGTAGGAAGATCCCTACCTACGAGTTTTTCTGTTAGCATACCGGCTGGAAGGGCCTTTTGGTTTTCTGGACAAAAGGATATCAATGAAGTGAAGTTAGGTGACTGTCAATTGAATTCCTTCTGTTCCGGTGGAAAGTAATGAGACGAAGGTTCCTGTAGCGGCCACCATAGATACTGGCACAAGGCTTCCACTCACCTCTAGTTTTCGCATTTGCACGTTCGTTTCGCAATTGAATTGAACATATCTGCCCTAGTCTTCTCGTTCGTGTTTCGTCGGCTGGTGTTTACAATAGTGACCTCACTACTCTTTTTTCATTTTCGTGGCCATTCGCATCTCCATAATTCCTAATTACTTCATACCCCTTGTGCCCTTATGAATCCGCCTCCTGCTCATGGTCTTACTGTACCTATCAAGACTCGACATGCCATGGAGACTTTCTAAGCCTTCCTTGCATGCTTGATGACCATGCCATACACAGCCGTGGAAGAGCAAGACAATCTTCTTCATGGCTGTACCAGTTGGAGGAGGTGGTCGTCTGTTATTCAGTTCTATCGTTTGTTCATTAACGTTGAGTTGACGGGAAGATAAGAACTCATTAATGTCAAAGGGCACGTAGTCTTCAGCTGGAATTTCAACGTAACCGTCAGGCTTTAGGTACCTGTTTTTGATTTTAAATTTACGCTCGCCACCATTCCTTGCATGTTCGATTCGATGACCCTTATACATCTCCATGAACGTAAGCCATTTCACACCATCATATGAGTAGTTTGAATCATCAGTACGTCCTATATGGGCCAGAGTATTTTCAGGCATATAGTGCATTTTATATACCATGAACGATAATGCAGCAATGGTAGAACAATCAAGTAGACAGTCAACTTTATGATCCTTAAGGAAGATACCCCTGAATTTCTCGAAGGATTGACGAAGAATATTAACGTCTTGAACGCAGTACGTTGTACACTCCTTCATGATATCGTAGTCCTTATTGTTAAATGTTTGATACCAACGTTCAAAATCAGCCTTTTCACTGTCGGACATGTGACGATGTGTCTCAAAGGTTTCCTTAGCCGAAATTTTTCCCTTGTAATTTATATTTTCGTCGAGGGTAAGAAAAGCGGAAGGAACAGAATCCTTTAGAAAGCTCACCTGGTATACCCATGCACTTAGGTAGTTTTTTCAGCGCACAGGGCATAAACATTAACGTGTCCTTAAACTGGATATTGTGGTTAGCTGTCATAGTTATAATTTTGGTTCCGCGTTTCACAGGGTTGGAGAATATGGAATGGACGGTAGGTCTGGCCAACAGTTTGCTGTAAACAAACTGATTGTCGAACTTACCGCCATTATGAGCTGCAACTAGTATGTCTGACTTCTTGTGTTTTTCAGCAAATCTGAATATATAGTTGAGAAATAGATCGACGGGACACTTCTCATACTCTTCTGTTGCTTCCAGATTCAACTTGAATATTTCAGTTCGAGCCGTACTGCAAGTCTCACGGTAATGAATTGTCTAGGTCTTTCTCTCCGCAGTTATTGCATACTAACATACTCACTAGAATATAAGGCAACATATCTGTTTTTACGCGTCCTCCTTCCTCTTCACGACTATTATGATTATAGGTTTCGATATCGTAATAAAAAACGTGAATGTTGGCTTACGCTTGGCAAAAGCTTCATCTGTAGAACCGTTGTTTCTCATGAAACATTGGGATGTATCACCTTCTATCCATACTTCCGCTGCTATCCCACACTGAATATGCCCATCGGCAATCATGTCGGTGGGTGCCCCTTTATCTGCTACTGGTCCTCATGTCAACATAATGTACATTACGTTAAGGTATTGCAATGTGAGGTCTTCATGTATTTAAGACAAGAGGCTCATTATAGAATCACGATTAGCAAAATTTATCAACAGTGTAAGAAGCGTAGATGATTTTCGCACCAAGCAAAGCTTTTACATTTTAGTAAGTTAAGCATTGCCGGCCACAGATCTGTATTCAGTGCATTCGTTTTGTAAATGAATTTAATTAAATGGTCTGTGAAACTATAAACATTGATGACGAGAAATAACAGGGCCCGCGAATATTCTTAGGAAAACTACACTACCTACAAGCCTATCTTATGGATCAGCCTGGAAAAGGATAATAATAATGGGTTTCCCTCGGAATCATATCCTATTATACAAAGAGAGTAGTCCCCTTTCTGTTCATAGGCGGTTTTAACAAACATTATCGTCGACGTTACCCGTCTCATCTTAGTAGAAAACAAATTCCTGCATTCTAATTTTTTGCCTGCTATTACTTGCAAAATCCTCAGCTTTAGGGGATCTTCATAAGTCAGACCGCAATCGAGTTGCGATCTCTTCACCTATTGTATGTAGATCATTAGGTTTAAATTTTTTTATTTTAGGCGACTGGCCTGGTTTTTAGGTACATGAGTGTGGAGCTTATTAGCATGCAGCTATAGCCCTGAACCCACATCCTACACTTGTTCTTATTGCCCTATTCTCGTTATTTATACCTAGGTGTACTTTATTAACGTCTTTATGTGTAAAGTGTACAGAAGAAGGGTCAATTGGGCCATTACCCTCTGGATTATGACATATCTGGACATCTACAATGAAATGCGTTTCAACCAGGCTTTGGTCACTCAGATGAAAGAGCTCTAGAAAACGGTCCGATAAATATTGAGCCAGATTTGGGCGGGACACCATTTCATGAGGAATTCGTATATGGAATTGACCCCCATTCCTATCCGTAAAAAGGAAACCTGCACGGAGGGTATATTCCCGATATGTCACTACTCGTCTTACCTGTTCTATCACGCTGTGTATGACAGCTACTAGTACATCGTTAATGTCTCGAGTGCCGTTAAAGATCCGTCTGGTGTCGATACGTACTCTGAAGCGGTGGTTATCGATAATCCCTGAGTTACGCGTAGATCCTTCACGTGTTACCTTTAACAATAATTCTGTCGAGAAAGGTGCAGGTGGTTCATCAACCTCCTCCTCCTCATCGTCATGAAACACCTCTACGCGTGAAGGACCCGCAACAGCCCCTCATCTACAATCCGGCCTGGATGCCCTTTCTGTGTTCTGCTTTTCTGGATGAAACGAATGAAAATTTCATAACAATCGTGTACATACTATTATGTAACAATATTTTTCAGTAATATTTTTCAGTAATATATAGAATAATTAGATTGTAACTTACCGACGATTCCGAAGTGGGGGAATTCGTTTCAGATAAGGGAGCAGGGGTATCTGCATGGGTATTTGGAGATTCATCG
>JABUQX010048308.1:0-7500 GCA_015478945.1 Trachelipus rathkii
TCGAACTAATAGTAAAAGTACACATATTTATTTTTCGCTTAGTGCTTTATACAACTTTTCAGTTAGGAAGATTTGAGCATCTTCTGTGTTGCGGTTTTTGGTGAAACCAAACTGATTTTGTGAGAGAAGCCCATTTTCATGCAAGTAATTAGTAAGTTATGCGTTAACTAGTTTTTCAAAAAAAATTTACCAGTTGTATGCAGGATTGAGATCGGACGGAAGTTTTCGGGAGGGAGGTGTCAGCACTCTTGGGAACAGGGGTAACTTTTGCGATTTTTAATTCAGTTGGATAATGATGTAATTCAATTGAGTTGTTATAAAGAGCGGCTAATATAGGTGAAATTTCTTTTTTACAGTATTTGTATATCCAGTTTGGGACACTGAAAGTCAGAGCTTTTATTCATGAGACCATTTATAACACACTCAACGTCAGATGTTGATATTCTTTCGAATGCAAAGTTCTGCCCTTCGTGTGGTCTTAAATAATCGGCAAAGACCCTCTCTGTTTCTGGAACTTCGGCTGCTAATGCTGCCCCTACGGTAGTAAAGTAGGAGTTCAATTCATTAACTATGCGTTGCTTGTTTGTAACTATTTCATCATCTATTTTATATTCTTTAAATTTTTTTTGACGGTTTAAAATGTCGTTAATAATGCCCCATTGCGAACGTGGATTGGATTGAGTCTGGTTGAATTTATCAACAAAGAAACTAGCTTTGGATTTCCTTATTAGTTTTTTAAGTGTTGAAGAGTATTCTGTGTAAACATGCATCGGTATAGTACCCATCTTAGCACTTTTATGTAGATTGTGTTTTTGTCTAATTGAGGTTAGTAATGCTTTTGTCAACCACTTAATTGTCCTCTTTTCTGAGATTGTTTTGTGTTTTATGGGAAAGTTTTTATCATACGTGTCGTATAGAATGGAACTAAAATTTTTGTATTTTTCATCTAATGAAAGATTATCGTTGTGGACAAAGGAGAAGTCTGTATTTTTTATTTGGCGTAGAAATGTTTGTTTACGGTCTTCTGATATTAGCCTATATTCTACTTTCTGTTGCAATAATCAAACAGGTTTCAATGAAATTAATACCTTTCAGTAAGGAAATAATAAAAAAAAAAATTTGTCAAACTTTTAGGAACTTAGTGAAAAAAATTACAAAGTTATAGCCTAAATAAATTAGTGAGAAGAAATGAAACTAAAAACAATTCCAAAACTTCTGTGTCAAATCCAAGATTCAAGTTCAAGTTGCTTTCAATTAACAGTAAATTCGATACTTCGAAAAAGTTTGTCTTATATTATTATTTCAAACTATATATATATATATATATATATATATATATATATATATATATATATATATATATATATATATATATATATATATATATATATATATATATATATATATATATATATATATATATATATATATATATATATATTTCCACATCGTATGTCCTGCGTGTCGTAGAAGTCGACTAAGGGGCGGTGGTAGTTGGGTTGGCTGCCTACTACCACCTATCTCTTGCTAGGAATGCTGATGCATGCCTCGGAGATGGTCGTGATCGCCGTAAACGACCTTCTAATTTTCGGCGAAATTGTATGAATCGTATGGGTACATGGAATGTCAGAGGAATAAATGTTGAGGAGAGAGGAGAGAGGTGATGGATGTATTTAGAAAGGGCAAATTTGATTTGCTCGCTGTGACTGAAACAAAGATGAAAGGAAAAGGTGAAATTGAGTGGTGTGATGTGAAATGTGTGCGTGCTGGTGTGGAAGAGGAATGAGAGAGGAGAGAAGGAGTTGCAATTTTGATGAGTGACCTGTGGTACAAAGCTATGGTAGACTTTGTGTGTGTGAGTCCTAGAATTATAATGGTTAAATTTAAGTTTGAAAAGGTCAAGGTATGTGTGGTTGTGACGTATGGTCCATCTGAGGGAAACGTTGAAGAGAGTACAATTTTTTGGGATAATTTGAATGATGTTCTGGATGGGGTGAGTAGGAGCTTCAGATTGATAGTGTTGGGGGACCTGAATGGTTGGATAGGTGATCAAAAAAGGGATGGTATAACAGGTGGTTTTGGGGTGGCGGGAGAAAATGAGAATGGTAGGAAGGTGATTGATTTCTGTGAAAAGAGAGGTATGTGTGTAAGTAATACTTTCTTTAAACACAAGAGTATCCATAAGTATACTAGAGTTGATGTAGGTAGAGATGGTATCGAAGTGAAAAGTATGATTGATTTTGTGTTGGTGAAGAAGGAGATGTTGAAGTATGTGTTGGATGTTAAACAGTGAGGGGTTTAGGAATGGGATTATCGAATCATTATGTTGTTTATGTAAAATTAAGTTAGTGGGGGCTTGGATGGAGAGGAGGGTGATGATACGAAAGGAAGTAGGTAAAATTAAGAGTGAGAAGTTAAGTGAGCAGAAAAAGGATAAATATGAGCGCTTGCTAATAAATCGGTTGTGTGTGAACAAGTTGATACTGAACAAATCTGGGGGCAAATGAAGGAAGCAATTGTTAGTAGTGCAAAGGAAGTGTGTGGATGTGCTAAAGTAGGAAGTAAGAATGTTAACAGCGAATGGTGGAATGAAGAGGTGATGAAAGCGGTTAAAGGTAAAAAAGAAGCGTGGTTGAATGTACTAAAAGCAAATGATGAAGTTTCAAAAGAAAGATGCTTGGAATTATATAAGGAGGAAAAAAGAAATACTAAAAGGTGTATACGTAGGAGAAAACAAGAGGTAAATGAACAGTTTGGAAGGAGGATGAATGAGGACATACAAGGAAATAGGAAGCTCTTCTGGAAGGAAGCGCGAAAGGTTAAGAATGAGAATAAGGGGAATCTGCTTAGAATAATGAATAGGGATGGTGCTTTTGTAACTGATGAAATGGATGTGAGGGGAGTGTGGAAAGAACACTTCGAAAATCTGCACAATATTAGCAGTAATGATGAGGTGTTAGTGAATGTGTGTGGGTTTGATGGTGCAAGAAGGAATAGGTATTTTGGGGATGAGGTTATTAGTAAGGAGGAGGTAATGGGTAGGGTGAGAAAGTTGAAGAACGGTAAATCTGCAGGTATAGATGAAATTACTAGTGAAATGATCAAGAGCGGAGGCGAGATGGTGATTGATTGGATTTGGAGGTTGTGTAATAAAGCGTTTATGGAGGGTATAGTTCCAAGGGATTGGAGGAGAGCGGTAATAGTACCCTTGTATAAGGGTAAGGGAGAAAAGGGGAACTGTAGAAATTATAGGGGAATAAGTTTATTGAGTGTTGTAGGGAAGGTATATGCTGGTATTTTGGTCGAAAGAGTGCGTCGAGTGACTGAGGGACTGATTGGTGAAGAACAAGGTGCGTTTAGGAGTGGTAGAGGATGTGTGGATCAAATCTTTACATTGAAACAAATGATTGAGAAAATGAGGGAGAAGAAGAATAAATTATATTTAGGTTTTATGGATTTACAACAGGCGTATGATAGAGTTAATAGGGAAGCTTTATGGCAGGTATTAGTGATATATGGTGTTGGTGGTAGGCTTCTGAATGGAATCAAAAGTATGTATGACGATAGTGAAGCGTGTGTAAGAATAAATGGTGTCAATGGTGATTGGTTTAGGATTAATAGCGGAGTGAGACAGGGTTGTGTTATGTCTCCTTGGTTATTCAATGTGTATATGGATGGGGTTATGAAAGAATTCGAGGTTGGGATGGCAGGAAATGGTGTTAGAATGATGGAGAATGGAGAGGAGTGGAGGGTGCCCTACCTACTGTATGCGGATGATTTGGTTCTGTGTGGCGAGTCTGAAGAGAGTTTGAGAGGATTGGTGGAGAGATTTGGCAGGGTATGTAAAAGGAGGGGTTTGAAAGTAAACGTAGATAAGAGTAAGGTTATGGTTGTGAGTGAGGACAGTCCTCAGTGTGAAGTTATGTTAGATGAGCAGCTGGAGCAAGTGTCTGAGTTTAAATATTTAGGGTATGTGTTGGATGAGAAGGGAACGGATGATGCAAAGTGTAGTAGGAAAGTTGTGAATGGCAGGAAGGTGGCTGGTGCAATTAAATCGTTGGTGAATGTAAAGGGACTAAGTCTTGAGTGCGCTAGAGTCTTACATAAGGGTATGTTGTTACCTGTGTTATTGTATGGTAGTGAGACTATGGTCTGGAATAAGAAGTATAGATCTAAAGTTTAATGTGTTCAGATGGACAATCTTAGGGGCATGCTAGGTGTGAAAAGAATTAATAAAGTGAGGAATGAACGTATTAGAGAGTTGTGTGGTGTGAAGAAAGGGGTAAATGAGAGAATAAATGAAAGTATGTTGAGATGGTTTGGTCATGTGGAAAGGATGGATAATAATAATAGTCGGTTGGTTAAGCGGATGTATAGTGGAAGTGTGTTGGGAACCGACCGGCTGGGAGAACGAAGAGAAAGTGGATTGAGTCGGTGAACGAATGTCTGAAGGAGAGAAATGTGAGTTTGGCAGAGGCGAGAATAAAGGTGCATGATAGGAGAGAATGGCGGGGTTTTGTATGGGGGCATGGTTGTGGCTCACCTGGGCCAGGGGATGAACCCTTACATTGACGATTTACCATAGTGAGGGTCCGTCGCGGTCCCATGATGCTCTAGGGTGGATTTTCTGTCTGTGACGAGCTCTCACTAATTAATGGTACAGAGGGGGCGGTAAGGCTGGGCTTTCTTTTCGACGTTTGTCATGTTCTCCTACTGCTTTTCTTTTCCGATGCTTGTACAGCACCTTACCCCCAATCTTGGGGCAAAGAGGAAGGTGAAGAAAAAAAGAAAGAAAGAAATATATATATATATATATATATATATATATATATATATATATATATATATATATATATATATATATATATATATATATATATATATATATATATATATATATATATATATATATATATATATATATATATATATATATGTAATAATTTTATATAAAAATATATATATATATATATATATATATATATATATATATATATATATATATATATATATATATATATATATATATATATATATATATATATATATATTTTTTATATATTTAAATATATATATATATATATATATATATATATATATATATATATATATAGAAGATAAATAAATATCTATATAATATATATATATATATAAATATATTTAAATGTATATATATATATATACTTTCTTCTTTATATATATATATATCAAAGATATTTGTGCAATAAACGCAACAATTATTTGTATATTTCAAATGGTCCTAAGTGGGTTTGAACCCTTACCCTTGAGATGGTACTCCAGAGTGTTAACACTCTGGAGTACCATCTCAAGGGTAAGGGTTCAAACCCACTTAGGACCATTTGAAATATATATATATATATATATATATATATATATATATATATATATATATATATATATATATATATATATATATATATATATATATATATATATATATATATATATATATATATATATATATGTATATATATATAAGGATCGTAACATACCGAGAAAAGTCAAAACAATAATATATACCAACATTATGAGGCCCATATTAACATATGGACACGAGGCTTGGACACTAAATACAAAAGCTAAAAGTAAAGTACAGGCATGCGAAATGAAAGTATTAAGATTGATATTGGGGGTGACAAGATTGGACAGGAGGAGGAATGATGACGTGAGGGCGGTGTTGGGAGTGGAGAGTATATTAGAACTGGTGGAGAGAGGACAGTTGAGATGGTTCGGACATGTGAGGAGGATGGAAGCAAATAGGTGTGCGAAAAGGTATTATGAGTGGCAGCCGGAGGGAAGGAGAGGAGTGGGGAGGCCGAGGATGAGGTGGAGGGATGGTGTTGAGAGAGCGGTGGAGAGGAGGGGGATGACCATGGAGGAGGTGGAGGAGGAAAGAGTTTACGATGATCGACGGTGACGCAGGAGCTTCATGCAAGACAGTTGACAGGTCCATACGGTGAGAGAAAAGAAGTGATATATATATATATATATATATATATATATATATATATATATATATATATATATATATATATATATATATATATATATATATATATATATATCCTTCTATTTTTAAATAATTAATTCCATCAACATATATATATATATATATATATATATATATATATATATATATATATATATTTTTTACGTTCAACTACTACCATCACTGCACTCTAACTCAAATTAAAGTAAAAAACCACTAAATATAAAGAAGAGGGTAAAAAAGAAAAATGAGAAAAATTAACACTTTAATCGCGAGAGAATATATTGAAGAGGAGAGGGGGTGGAAACCAAAGCGTTACGTTTCGACACCCCCCCCCCTTGTGTCTTCTTCAGACGCCTGCCAAAAATAAATGTAAATGAAAAACAAAAATGGAAATCTAAAAGTAACATACGAAGCAAAAAATATTGGTTGGCGGGGTATGAGAGATTATAAATATATTACACTGTTACAAAATAAATGAATAAAGGGAAATTATTAGTAAAGGTAATCACAATGATGTAACAACATGACATAAAATAGCGGTAACAATTGTAATAATAATAATAAAAAAATAAAATAAAAATAATAACGACAATAGTGACAAAGACAAAAACAAAGATAACTATAACATAATAATAATGAAAATAAAATTAAAATAACAACAATAATAATAATAACAACAACAACAGCTGATATAAAAATAATAAAGACGATAATAATAATAATAATGATAATAAAAATAATATTAATAATAATAATAATAATAATAATAATAATAATAATAATAATAATAATAATAATAATAATAATAATAATAATAATAATAATAATAATAATAAAAATAATAATAATAATAATAATAATAATAATAATAATAATAATAATAATAATAATAATAATAATAATAATAATAATAATAATAATAATAATAATAATAATAATAATAATAATAATAATAACAACGTGATTAAAGGTCTGGTTTGAAAACGGTTTTAAGAAAATTATTTGTTACAAGGTCTATGGAGCAAAAACCTTCTGAGATATTGAAGTTATTATGATTTTTAATGAGAAAGGATTCTATTAATCGATTTTCAGTTCGGAGGGATGATGCAAAGAGAAATCTAGAGCTGTTCCAATTTATCAGATGGTCACTATTGATTATATGTTGATAAATGGCATTTTGAATGTTGTGACGATTGATGTCATTTTTGTGTTGAGTGATTCTGGTGTTGAGAGTTTTGAGGGTCTCTCCAAAATAGACAGAGGGACAATTCATGCAGGGGACGATATATACACCTCCTCGGGACTCTGATTTGGTATTGTTATTGTGGATTAGGTGGCTATGCAAAGTACAAGGGTATTTGAAAATTAACTTGCGGTTAGAAAGATCTTGTAATGTAGTTGCAAAGGAATGCAAATTGTGAGTATAGGGAAGCACGATACAATCTGAGAAATTGGTTTGTTCAACGGGTTGTGTTGGATTATGGAAT
>JABUQX010048308.1:10000-12500 GCA_015478945.1 Trachelipus rathkii
TCTTTATATATATATATAAAATGAGAAATATAATATATGTATATAATATGAATGTGTCTTATCAATAATATATATATATATTATATATATATAAATATATAAAATTATATATATATATATATTATTTATATATATATATATCATATATATATATAGGTATATATACTATATTATATATATATATATATATATATATAATATATCATATATTTTGACTTTAATAAACCATGGTGGGTGGTGTATCACACCAAGATTTTGCATACTAGCATAATATGCATTTTTGGTAAGTTTAATTTCTAGTCCAATAAGTTAACTTTTATATAAAGCGAAGTTGAAAAAAATATTAAATAATATAATGTAAAAACTTTACTTAGGTTTTTTCTCATTATTAATTAAAAAACATTGTAAAATATTAAAAAGGAAAATAAAATAAAATAAAATGTCTTTTGGGTAACTATTTTAAATATATTAATTTTTGGAAATTTTTAACATACAAGACTTTGACGCAAGCAAATTCATAGCATTGCGTTTCAATGTAAAGTATATGATATGTGATGTAAAGTATATTATATGAAGTAGTTTGTTGAAAATTAAATCATTCACGCGTATAGTATTCTCATACGCGATACTGAGTAGTTCCTTCCCTATTTCAATTATTTATTAATGTTAAATTCAGAAGTTTCGTTAAAAATTAAAATCTAATTAAAAAATTATTATTAGCAATTTATATAACGTTTTTAAGGAACAATATCAGGTAAAACCAAATTAATTTGCGAAATGACAATTTATCATTGGGTCATTGATTGATAGAATTGTGATTTTTGATATAATTTTTTTTCCTGTGAGCAAACAAATGTTTTTTTAATATCTTTAACAAAAATACCCTTATTCAATATTAAAAACAAAAAAAAAAAAAAAAAACAAAATTTTAATGATGCAAGGCTTACTAAATATCTAAATACAGTTCATAATTTCAAATAGTTTAAAATAATGATCGAACATGAGCCATTCCATTGAATTACAAATTAAACGATTACTACTCCCACTCGAAATTCCACAGACTTTTTTTATAGCATTGTGAAAACTAATTTCAAACTGTCTGTAAACCCGACTAAAATTATATTCGTTCGTCCACAAATTAGCTCCATAGAACGACGTACAGAATGATTTCAACAAGAAGAGAACAATTTAAGATCTTGCCGAACCAAATCTTCTTAAATAACGTCATATATTTTTCCGGTGAAATTTATCCCTGCCCGCTTAAAATCCATTTCTTCTTCTAGATTTTTATTAAAATACCAAGCCAAGATATTTTATTTCCATAGAAATATTTTAGAATACCCTGAGAAATGCTCATTTTAACTAATTCATTCTTATTTTTTGTTGATCTATTACAAACAAGCAATTACTGTACTTTTATTTAAATTTAATTTCAAGCATAATCTCTTAATTACATTTTCTTTTACATCTAAGAGCTTTTGTAGTCCTTCTAATGAGGGGAGCCAACTCAACATGATCATATGCGTACATAACAACATTAGACATGCTCATACTAATGCTAGCACAATTTTATATTTACCACTCTTTTTATAAGTCATCATATATAATAAATAAAGTATAAGGTGATAAAATTCCATTGCTTTGTCTAACCAAATTTTTTTCTAATTTCTATTTATTTGACCATCTTATTGTTTAACATAACATAACGCACAACTGATCTTGTAATATGTATTAAAATATTATGCATTACACCAGAAATTTTCAAATTATCCAATTTCTTAAATAGAATATCATAACTGATCTCTCAATCCTTCGAAGGTTCTAAGAACTGCCCGCATACATGGTTGAACTCCCTCGACGTATTCTAGCAATAGTTCCTTCCAAAACAATAGATAGCGGATCTATGTTGATAATTGCTTCTAAATACATGTTTGTGCTATTATCAGAATGAACATAAATTTTGATCCTATTTAGAATTCCATATTCAAACAACCTTAGAAAGACAGACGACATCATCACATCGGTCTATAATTATTGGAATCAACCAATTTCGCATTTATTTTTATAATTGGCGTTATCCGAGCCCTCCAATAAGTCACATGAAATACGATTGTGCATCATACATACATTCATGAATTTTGCTATAATTTTACATAATTTTTCCGTCCAAATTTTCAATGATATAAGTGAATCCCATCTGGATCTAATTCATCATTTTATTAATTATTTTCATCAACTTCATACCAGTGGAAATATTTAATAAATCTGTCCAATGAGATTTTTAAGCATTCTTAGTGTGAGATTGACAAGATCTTTTATCAACAATTTTTCTAAATTTATTCGAGAATAATTCTTCTATATTTCCATGACCATTTTCTTCATCTATCTCTATTAGTTCTTTTAAGTAAACCTTCACTTACTAACCCATATTCAAAAAAATTTTAAAATTTTTACCCATTAAAACTTTGGGAATTTTCATTCCTTACCTCGTTTTTTCTCC
>JABUQX010048308.1:15000-25000 GCA_015478945.1 Trachelipus rathkii
AAGGTTTTTGGAAATTCCAGTCATGTCGGCAGCTGACTTGGAAATTTCCATCATTTCATTAGATTTTGACGTTTGATACGTCAACATAGGGTTTTTAAGGTCGGTGAGACCGAATTTAAGGTCTGGAAGACCGTTTTTGGAGGTTTAGCCCCCCTCAAAATGGGGCGGAGCCCCCCAAAAGGGGCTTTTTTGGTTCCTAGAAGGTTTTAAATGATCGATAGATCATTTTTGATGGTTCCAATCGATTTATCGTAATCAATTACCCCTAAATCGACGTTTAAATCGTCTTTCTACGTGCACTGGTTGGCTTGTTAACAATGAAAATTATCGGAAAGAAAAAATACAATAATTAACATTCGAGATTAATCGCTGTAGTATTTGGACACTTTCCCGCGAGCCCAACACCCTTTTCGATATGAAGGAAGAAGCTATTTGCCTTAAAACTTGTATGTGGTCCATTTATGTGTGTGATAACTGATCGCACGCGAGTTTGGTGACCGTAGGTCACCCCTTAGGGGGTGCTGCCCCCTTAGCGTCAAGGTCAAATTCGCCCTGAAACCATGTTAGGCTTAACGTAATGGAGTGAAATTTGGATGTGAGCTATATGACGACATAATCTCGTGAGAACGAGTACGTTCCTCTGCGTCACCCCGTAAGGGGGGACGTTGCCCCCACAAAAAATTCAAAAAAATTAAAATTGATCGTAGAAGACTGCTTGGTGACAGGAAAGAAGATCCGGAGTCGGAGCGGAGACGATGACGTGAGTCGATTCGTCTTCAGCGTCCAGGACCCTCCGGACGGTGGGTCCCCCAGTTGGAAAAAAAGAAATGAAGAAATGCATGGAATGCAAATACAGAGAAGAAGAAGAAGAAAGGAGAATGAGGAGGAAAGGAGGAAGGAAGGATGAATGAGGAAGGAGGAGGAGGCTGAGAAGGATTCAGAGTTGGTAGTGTGTACGGTGCTGGAACCGTCGGTGTTAAGTTAGTAACAGTATTTTAATAATACCAAGATCATTACTGTTTTACACACACTGCTTCTGGTTCTAAGATGTCTATTGTCCAATTGAATTGTGATCTTGCAGAGATATAACTTAAAATTTCTTAAACGTTGAAGACTTACATTTAATATATTTTCAAAATCTCATTTTCTTTTATAAACGTTAACTAATAATTTTATTTCCTAAGTTGAAACATACCATATATGTATTATTTTTTATTTTACATTTATACTTTGTGTTTAATTTTATTATTTTAATTTTTATTTTTTATTTTTTATTTTTAAATTTATTTTTCTAACTTTATTTATTTATTTTTTTTTTTTTTTGTTTTTTTTTTTATTTTTATTTTTTTTTATTAGTTTATTTTTTTCATTTTTATTTTTTTATTTTTTATTTAAATTTATTTTTCTAACTTTATTTTTGGTAAGTTTTATTTTGCATTTATGCTTTGTTTATTTATTTATTTATTTTTTTTTATATAAGTTTTATTTTGCATTTATGCATTGTTTAATTTTTTTATTTTAATTTTTTTTTTTTTTTTTTTTTTTTTTTTTTTTTTTCTTTCTTTTTTATTTTTTTTTTATAAGTTTTATTTTACATTTATACTTTGTTTATTTTTTTATATAAGTTTTATTTTGCATTTATGCATTGTTTAATTTTTTTTTTAATTTTAATTTTTTATTTTTTTTTTTTTTTTTATTTTTAAATTTTTTCTATTTTTTTTATTTTTTATTTTTATTTCTTTAAAACTTTTTGTTTTGTTAAAATTTTTTTATACTTTTCATGTTTATAACGTAAAAATTTACGTTTTTACATACCCTAAATCAGTAAATCACTAAATCAAACCACTATCTAACCTCCCTCCTGACCATCTATGATCTATTGATCTATTGATTAAGGTCAAATTTTTACTAAAATTGTAACGTTTTACATACCCTAAAGCAGTAAATCACTAAATCAAACCACTATCCAACCTCCCTCCTGACCATCTGTGATCTATTGATCTATTGATTAAGGTCAATTTTTACTAAAATTGTAAACCGTTTTACATCCTAAAAGCAGTAAATCACTAAATAAAACCACTATCCAACCTCCCTCCTTGACCATCTGTGATCTATTGATCTATTGATTAAGGTCAAATTTTTACTAACATTGTAACGTTTTACATACCCTAAAGCAGTAAATCACTAAATCAAACACTATCCAACCTCCCTCCCTGACCATCTGTGATCTATTGATCTATTGATGATTAAGGTCAAATTTTTTACTAAAATTGTCACGTTTTACATACCCTAAAGCAGTAAATCACTAAATCAAATCCACTATCCAACTCCCTCCTGACCATCCAACTGTGATCTATTGATCTATTGATTAAGGTCAATTTTTACTAAAAATTGTAACGTTTTACATACCCTACGAAGCAGTAAATCACTAAATCAAACCACTATCCAACCTCCCTCTTGACCATCTGTGATCTATTGATCAATTGATTAAGGTCAAATTTTTTAACTAAAATTGTAAACGTTTTACATACCCTAAAAACAGTAAATCAGTAATCAAACCACCATCCAGCCAAGCATCTCGGCAACCTCATGACCATCACTTGATCTATTGATCTCTAGTTTGATCTATCTTGATTCAAGTCACATTTTCCGAGTATCATTTTGAATAAACATACCATAAAATCAAGTTCTTTATACAAAGATTAATCAATATATGTTAACGTAACAAAAGTTTTTCACCATTATAAAGTACTAGTATTCATCTGAACTATGAATATAACCGACAACGACAAACTTAGCATAACACCTTAACATGAATAAACTGATAACATTAACAAAAGTTAACAACTTAACAACAGTAAAGTAATAAAAACAGCCTACAAAACGTAACCATTCACACTTTTTCAAACATATCATTATTATTTTTGCAATTGTTAATTTAACATTAACATGGTAATATTTACAAAGATTTATCAATCCTAACTAAACTGTGTAATGACTAATGAATATAAATGACACACAACCCACACACATAGTCCACACACACTTTCAGAAAGTGTCAACACGAAACATGGAAAATGATTTATGTAAGGGTTAATAAAATATTTTATTTTTTACATTTTTATTATCAGAATATTTGTACGTGAAAAGACATTAAACATTATACATATAAAGACATAGATAAATATTTATTAAATAATTAAATGGAAATTAATGTACTCTTATCCATATATGCAGTGCGACATGAATTTTTAATAAAGAATCGCTTATCGGATGTGTGCTGGACCATTTTAGTACCAACAATACTAACACCTCCATATTTTCCAGGCTGAAAAGTTATATTAGGCACACTGTAACACAACCCTCCTCTGTTACTTCCGCGGTAAATTAGCATGAGGATTCTGTGACTCGGACTATTCGTTGGCAGCTTTTTTTGAGTAGGTCATCGTCTGTACCTCTCTTTATCAACATATCAATTTGTATTCATTCATTGCCTTCACTTAACATCATGGTTTTGATATCATGTACAATGACTTCATCGTGGCTTACTATTTTCAGAGGCAACGATCATAAGTTAACTTTAACAATTTTCCAAAATTAATAGTATCCTTTGTATCTTTATTGATTGTAAGACCTTTGGCTTTTACAATATATTTTATATTCCCATCTGCAGTTCTTATTCTAACAGCATAAGACTTAGGTCCAGTACACACAAAGGAATCGGCGTATGCCTCAGAACCATATTCTGCTATTTCATCTGTTAGTTCACCTAAAAAGTTTCCTGTTTCAATAACTTCATCGTTTTCTCCAGTGACAAAATACCAGAGTCTGTATCGCAGTACAATGCCCTTTGTTTGACTTTGTTAAGTAGCTCGTATAATTTTATACGTGCATATGCAGTCGTAAACGATGCGATAGGAATATTTGTAGCAGTTGACATGCGTTCGGCTAGTGCATTTTTGACAACTGTTACAACATATTTACAGCCTATTGGAATAGCGCTAGTGACTTCATTGTCACATTGATTGATTAGTTCCCATACTTGTTTATCACTAGTACATACTACATCTCCTCTTGTAGGCGTATTTTGTGCAAATTTTTCCCAAAGAGAATTGAGACATAATTTTGCAATGAACCGCATCCCAGGGTTTTTCTTGATATTGTTAATATCAAGTTCGACACCTTCCTTTTCTCTGAAAAGACGGACAAACTCTTTAAGTTTTTCCTCGAAATCAGGATCGTCTTCGTGAATATTATTTGGTGGTCCTGATGCCTCTGTCTTTAATTTTAAGAGGTGGTTTCCTTCAAATAAAAACTCCTTCTCTTTAAACGACCAAACTATTCAAACTATTTTAAATTATTCGTATCCCATCTCTAATGCTAACTGAATTTCAGGTGTTGTGGTGTATACACCTTCAATAGCACGTTTTATTTCTTATCATGGATTGCATTCGCAAACCAATTCTTCTTCAACACATTTTAACTACAGAGGGAAATATTAATTTATTTTGCTCGTTACGCGAGGATGGGGCATGTATAAGTCTTGAGGAGGAAGAATCTTAATGTAGCTGCATACCAAAATTTATCATTGATACCCTTCTTAAATGATTCAATGTCTGGTACTATTATCACCTATTAGTCTTTTCAGGGGCCACAGGGTATTTCATTCGTTTTTTCTGAACATAAGGGTATAAGCGAGTTTATAGTCTAATACATGATCTTCTGTCCTTTGGTTGGTGGTAGTTGCTACGAATGAGTTCAAGTGCGGCTCTCGTTATACAGTACATACTGTAATGTGTATGGTGATCATGTTTGTTAACAAACATCATTGTAAGACGTTGAATATAATCCTAAAGGTGCTATGTTTCATCGTATGATCAGGATCTTGAAATGAATTGGGTCTTTTGTAGCCTTCCATTCACAATTCCACACACGTACTCATTAAACCCTGGCTTCTTTATAACCTATCTTCTTGTTTCATGTGAGATTGTACCGGTCCAACACAGCGATACGTTATGCGCAGCATCCTTTTTCCTTTATTGCAAGGTCTTTATTCTTGCCATGCACAACCATCGGTATAGGCAAAGCAGGTTTTCACTCCTTTTTACATAACCAATCGTCATGGGTAAAAGCCATTGTTCTTAATTTTAACCCTTTCTCTCACGTTGCGAGCATGCCTTATGTCTATATTGTTCAATTTTTTCTGATACATAAGCCAGCGAATTGCTTCATAGGTGAAAGGTTTAGGGTTCTCTCGACCTAGAATAGTATTTTTTTCATCAGGCATAAACACATTTTTTATAAAGTGTTAAAGCATAAAGACGCAATTGTTGTGTTGTTATCTAGACAAGCTATATCAAATATCTTAATGAACTCCTCTAACTTCTCAAAACATTTTTGCCCCCTTAGTATATTACATCTGGACACAGTTACTTTTCACAATTCTTCATAAATATTATATTCTTTACTATAAACTTATTATAGTATCTCTTCAAATCTTGTCTTTCATTTTGTTGCACAGTTTATCTATTTCAAGAATTTTTTGCCTGGAATAGGTCTTTATAATACAATGTATCTTCATTAAATGTAGTAGGGGAAGAACCTTTTGGAATTTGGTCTTTTTCTGACTGAACCACATCGGGCATTTTAGGCAAGCTTTCTTCAATGGCTCAATGATGTGAAAAGCAATGTAATCCTGAAGACTATATTTCCATTCGATCCCATTGAAAAATGATTTTATTGCCTCTTTTTATTGGACTTCTGCTTGATAGAATCTGAACTTGGGTGTGTCAGTAATGATGCATATACGAACTGATCGATCAATTTTTCCGCCATATGGTCAGCAAACAATCACTTTGACTCAATTTTTCCTCTGAAAATCCATCAGGAAGTCTATAAACTGATTTACATGTCTTTTTCTCTTCATCTTCTATTTTAAATGTTCTTGTTCTTGGACCACAATGTGAACATACTTGTTCACCTTCCTTATCTGTGCACATTTCGCATATCATCTGGCTTACCATAATAGGACGCAACTTCTATTAATCTTTTTTCCTTATCATCAATCCTTTATCTTCCTGGATGTCTCGATTATCATAGTAACAGTATAAACCATCGGATCGCGTATCTTTCTTCTTCGTAATTTACTTTTTTCATGTAGCATATATGATTTCGTTTCTTAGGCCTCGTATAAATGTACTCATGTTTTTGCAATAGTTTTTTGGTGCAATCGTGTTGAAACTACCATACGATCAGCCTTTATTTGCCAGACAGAGTTATCAAATCTTTAATTTCTTCACATGGTGATTATTATCCTGATGTTTTTTTAAAACACAATGCATATAAAATTCACGATTAACTTCACGACATTCATGGATATACCATCGTGTATCAAAATGAGGTCTTGACACTTATGTATAGACACATGTCTACATCCTAATGTTCACAGTCTAATTTATGCGCGATATTTATTACTGTTTGAAAGTGTAACAAATATAGTAGCAAAAGATTACGTTCATTATATGCATCTCTTTTCTATGGTATTCTCAAAAACATAACTCTTGAACTTATCTTCTTTCATAGCATAAAATGATTTACTTCCGTCATGGCCTATAATGTATAAAGGGTCATTTCATGTTCTCGTTAGATGGATTATAGAGTATTTTTACTCATTACCTTCAGGCAAATACAACTATCGGCATTTTTCGAATTCTTCGATTTTTTCAAATGTCAGTTAGCTATGAAGAATCTGTATATTTCACCAACACTTTTTTAGCTAATGCTTCTGCCTCATTCTCAATTGTGTACGAATGAATATTTTTGGTTTCTAAACATTCAGCTATTTTCCTAAACAAAACGATAGCTTTGAAAGCACAACCTACATCCCCTTTCTCCAGGTGAACTTCTACTAATTGTAAAGATGTTTGAAACTAAGATTTTTTGTGGCTCGAATGCATCGGTTTCACAGTCATCGCTTTGCCTTTTGCTATCAAATGAACACGGTAGCTACTCCTTTGAATTTGGTAAAGATGCTTGTCCCGGACTGAATGACCTGTTCCAAACGTCTCATCATCTCTTTCACCCCAATATGTCCAGTATATCCCTGTACTGATATTTACATAAGATTTCCGTCAGGTGACTGATCATGCGCCAAAAGTGAAATTGATTCCAACCCTCATGCGTGCCCTATCATAGTCCAAGTCTTGTAATATAGCATCAATGACTTCACTAACGACCATTTCAAACGATGTCCAGATCTCTTGGTCCATGGAAAAAGCTTTCATCAATAACATTTACTTCATAGGTATGACGGTCCATTGATTTTTTTAAGTTTCTCTACAGAGATGTGCGTTATGTCTGTTATATTGGTCTCTCTTCTTATTAGAGGGGTTCATTCTCGAAGGGTTAGCCTGGAATAAATAGTCATTATTATTTATTTATGATCCAGTTACCAATTAAAATCAGTTTTTCAAACAATTTAGGCCCTTACATATATATTTAGCTTCCATAGTAATTTCTCATTCCTATATTAAATATATTTATCTACATACAGCAATAACAACATCATACCATTTTAAAGGGTGCGATGATAACGTGACGTAGGATTGCTTTTTTACTCAAAAATGTCCGAGTGCGCATGTATATTCACCGTTCTGGAAAAGAATGATATTTTCTTATCAAAAATATGTTACATCATGTCTAACTATCCTTTCATTGAATATTGTAATCTTATTACCTTAACGTTACTAATTATTATTGATGTGTTAAATGTTTTTTTTAAATGAGAAAAACTATATTTATTATATATATATACTATATATATATATATATTAATATATATATATATATATATATTATTATAATATATATAATAATATATATATGTATATTAAATAAAATCTTACCTAGCTGAATAAGCATTGATTTGAAAAATCCTCATGTATAGATATAAAACTTGGATGATGACACAACAGGATCCAACGAATGTGTCTTAAAGTGTTGATCGTAAGAACTCTTGATTAAGAATGCTCTATCAATGTAAACATGTATGCTGAATTAATGCTATAAATTGGAAACTAAGGATTTTCTAACGGCATCATTCTCGAAGGCATACTCTATTTTTATTTTTCATATGAATTATTGTTTTTGTAATTTTAAGTTTAATTTTATGTTAAAAAAATATTTTGTACACAATAATGACCTTTAAATTAAATATAAAGTGACATTTAAGAAATTTTTATTTTAATTTTCCTAATTGCATCATCAATGAAAAAACTTAGAAATTACTAGAATAACCAATTATTTTAAAATCAAAAATGGCAGCCAATGAAAATTAAGAATCCGTCAGAAAGCGACATTTGGCATAACATCAATTTAACCAATCAGATATAAGATAACATATTTAAATATATTTATTTTTTGTGTTATAAATTACGCTATTTTTAATGTGTTTAATTAAATAAAGAATTTTTTTTTAAATTATTTGTTGCTAAAGTTTCAAGTTAAGTAATGAAAAGAATTTTCGATACCAAACAAATTGAAAGATCACAGCTTAATTAATAAGTAACCACGCTGTGAATCCTGTGATATTGTTCAAGGTAGGGCCAACCGTGCTTTCACTTAGCTGTGATATGAAATCGGTACTCGTTAAGCCCAAATAGCTGAGTAATATTTCGCTTGTGTGATTAATAAATTGTTGTGAATTTGCTTTTAACTTACATTTTTTATTATATGTGTTAATTTTTTGTTGTTCACCTTGCCAATGGTTTGTTTATACTTTATAGACATTTAACAGCAAATGCAATGTTCAAACCCAAATGGAGTGAAGTTGCTGTAAGCCAAGGCTATGGATGGATGTTGCCATAAACCCAAGTTTAATATATATATATATATATATATATATATATATATAAAAAGATATATAATAATAATATATATATCATATATATATATAAATATATATCTATAGATATATCTCGTATTATAATATATATATATATATTATATATATAAACATATATATATATATATATATATATATATATATATATATATATATAATATATATTATATTATATATATATATATATTATAATATATATATTATATTATATATATATATATAATATATTATATATATATTAAGTATATAATATATATATATATATATTATATATTTATATATATATATATTATTATATTATATATATATATAAAAGAGGAATAAATTTTATTTAGGTACTATTTATGAGTTAGGAGCCTCATCAACATTTTTTTAGAGAAAAAAAGGAATGAATATTTTCAATATCGGAATATATTTATATATTTGAATATTTGAAAGTTAAGAGACAGTAAGAAGCCACATGGACCTATTGAGACTGTCCCAGTCAACTATAGTAAATAGAAACATCACTATATTCAGGACAATCTACAAAACTTATACTAATATTATCATTTAAAGTTTCTAATTCATCTCTAAATTTCTTTAATGTAAGGATTTCATTAGTCTTATCTTCTAATGATAAATCTTTAATTTGAGGAATTAATTTATTAATAGATTTAGTGGTAGAGCCCCTTTTAATGCCTCGACGTTTAACAAGATTAACAACTAAATTATTTGTTTTTTTTTACTGATTTTTTGTACATTTTAAGTTTATATTTTCAATAAAAACAAAAAATAATGCTACGAAAATCATAACTTTTTGGCTTCACTTTGTTCGGGTAGGGATGAAGAAATACTGTCAAAATGTATTTCATATTATAGACAAATCGATATCATTAAAGATTTTTGATAAATTTTTTTTAATGATTATCAACTTTTTGATGTTATAAACAAAGTGTATGTTAATAGTTTTAAGAAAATTTACCAAAATTTGAAAGCCTATTTTGACAATAGTAGCGGCAGAGGGGCTCACCCATTTCAATAAAAATAAAAGAAATAAAAAAAAAAAAAAACAAAATAGAGTAAAAAAAAAAATGCTGCGGTCTCTTTAGGAAAGAA
>JABUQX010048309.1:0-40000 GCA_015478945.1 Trachelipus rathkii
CACCGAGGACCCGATCTCATCTGATATATATATATTTTTTATTTAATTTTTAAAAATTAGTTTTCTCAACTTCTGAAGGCTTTGTGGAAAAATCATCAAAATAGACAAAATAAGAATGAGGTTTCTTTTACGTATGATAACCAGTGTTTTGAAAGCATTATAATTATGTTTGGAGGCACAAATCGAAATTCTCCAGTCAATGATCCTTATGAAAAATAATGTTTTGCAAGAGAATAAATGATCTAAGAAACTGATAAATCGAAAATATTGCAATCATTCATACCTTTAATTATAAAGAGTAATTTGAACTAATGTTTCAATAGTTCCTTCACTTTTTTTTTTTGATGAGGCCCCGCCACCCAAGCCTCTCTCTCCCCCCCCCACTGTCTTCGCCTGTTATATATATATATATATATATATATATATATATATATATATATATATATATGAGAGAGGGAGAGAGAGAGTATACATAACATATATATTACATACGTTTATGTATACATATGTGTATGACGATGGATATAGAGAGAGGAGAGAGAGGAGAGAGAGAGAGGAAGACAGTGGAGGAAAAAAGTTTACAAATAAATATATAAATGGATAAAGTACTTTTATCAAAATAAATATCAATGCATGAAAACAAAACAAAAAAATTTTTAAGGGGAACTAAATCTTTTTGGTACAAGTCTAAATGAAGAGGCGTAAATTTATGATCGCAAAAAATGATAAAATTTCAATAATTTTAAGGTGTCCCCCCGTCTCGGAGCTCCCTAAAATTTTGTGAAAACCGCCTCCTATTTAGACTTGTGCCCCATTTTTATATGAAATGAAATTTTTTTTTTTTTAGGTGCTGACCTAACCTAAACTAACCTAACCATAACCTAACCTAACTAACACAATATATATATAATTATATATATATATATATATATATATATATATATATATATATATATATATATATATATATATATATATATGTAAACATTTTTATTTCATAGATACAAATTATTATTCGTGCTTTTGATTTCTTATTGGTATTATTATTATTAAGCACATCTATACATACACATATATACATATACATATATATACACATACATATTATTACACACAAACATGTACTATTATTGGTTATTACATACATATTATTACACATACATATATTAATATAGCATATTATATATACATATACATACATATATATATACATATATTATATATATATATATATTACATACATATATATATATATATATATACATATATATATATATATATATATATATATATATATATATATATATATATATATATATATATATATTTATTATTTTATATATTAAACAAAGAACATAAGTGGGAAGGAAAAGAATTACTGCTGCCTTCTCCGGGATTGAACTGTTCTGCTATGTGAACAGAGACCAATATGCTCGATGCTTTGCAGGACTGAGTCCCTCAACCCTAAACAATAACTAGTGATTATGCACATTACCTCACCTACATATTAGTTAAAGAACGAGGGATAGGACAGGCTGACACCTGGGTGATGTCTTGAAGGGAACCTTGACTGTTTTAAACTGTTCTCCTGAAATCCCAGCTTTTCGTATTGGCTGGCTCAGTCAAAAGCATCGAGTATATTGTCCTTATTTCGCAAACACGAAGGCAGTAATTCCTTACCTTCCCACTTATGTTATTTATTTGAGACCAAATAAATTTAGCAAAGTTGTTTCTTTACTTCCTTTATAATTGGCGCGAGTTTTTATATATATATATATATATATATATGATATATATATATATATATATATATATAGTATATATAATATATATATACATACAGACATATATATACCAACATATAAATCATCCACACATATTACATACACACATATATACGTATATTACACACATACTTTCACATTAAGACATACATGAATATATACATACATTTCATATATATATCAGTTATTCCATATACATACACATATACATATACATATATACATATTACACATATTACACATATAAACAAGATATTATTATTACATATATATATATATACATATATATACAACAGTGAGTATACATATATATTATATGACATATATACATATATATATATATATACATGATATATATGAGCATATATAAATATATATATATATATAGGTGAGTGGAAAGAAAGAGAGATATATAGCAGTGAGAGGAGAAAGTATATACATAAGCAAATAAACTAAATATCCATATAAATGTTATTATTCAAGATATATGCATTTATAATTACATATGTATACATCTACTTGAATATTGTCTAAATATATATATATATTTGAGTGAGTATTGAGAGAAAGATTGAGAGAAAGAGAGGAGAGGAGAGAGAGGGGGAGAGAGAGAGAGAGAGAGAGAGAGAGGAACATGGAAAGACAGAAAAAGAGAAATACCGAAAATCTTCATATTTATTTTTTATAGAAGCTAAGTCAAATATTTTTATTATGTTGCACGAAACTGATAAGTGTTATTTCCTACGCTCACAATCTTTCCTCTCAGCACCTCTAAGAAAGTCAATGGGATTCAATAAAGATTCTGTTATATAACTGATAATGCAAACAACTTGGCATTTTCAAAATATCTGAATGACTCGGCATTTTAAAATATGAGTTATGGAATCATCGAGGAAATTGTAGGGAGATGAAGGACAAAATGGATTAAACGTATTAAAAAGATATATATATATATATATATATATATATATATATATATATATATATATATATATATATATATATATATATATATATATATATAGTGAAGAGAGAAAGAAAGAAAGTATATATATATATATATATATATATATATACATATATAGTAGGTATATATATATATATATATAGTATATAGTAGGTATATATATATATATATATATATATATATATATATGGTATATATATATATATATATATGTTCCTCATATCCCCAGATTGAGGGTGAGGTGCGTATTATAAACCGGAATAGAAAAGTAGTACCGTCTCCTTTATATTTCTAGTGAGAAATCGTCGCACCAAAAATCAAAAAAGCCACACTCAAGGCTTCAGATCACATACCCTCACCTCACTGTGGTATCTCAATGTCTATCCCTCAGCAAAGCCCCTCAGTAGTTATTAGGAGGGCCATCTGAGAGGTCACAGCGATTTCAAAACTACAGTTTAATGCTTTGAAAATTTGTATATACTTATGTAGGTGGGTCTACATCATGTGTAAAATTTCAAAGTCTCTAGGATGTATAGGGTACTCTCTCCTAGAGCATAGTTGAAATATATCGCTACGCCCCTTGTTGCAGGCATCCATTTCCGGGCGAATATTAGGCCTAACATAGAGTTCAATGACTACCTGGCAGACAAACTGTGCCAGTCTGTCTGTTCAGTAATATTAGCTATTATTATTATTACATACATATTATTATTATACATTATTATTATTATTATTATTATTATTATTATTATTATTATTACTTATTATTATTATTATTATAATGATTATAAGTCGACTTCAAAGGGTTGAATTCTCATGGAATTCAGACCTACATTGTATTATTGCTGCATGACTTGTTAACTAATGATCGACCTTTAGAACCTAAAGCGACTCTGCATCTCACCGCAGTATCTGAAGAGAGAGAAGAGTATATATATATATATATATATATATATATATATATATATATATATATATATTTATATAGGAGAGAGAGCAGAGAGAGAAATATATATATATATATATAAATATATATAATCAAAGAAAAATTTTTTTGTTGGCCAGTGTAATAGAAGGCCTTATTTATATATTTATTACAAAGTTTTTACAACAGTCTTCATAAGATGTTAAATTTCGTAAGCTTTCGGTCCTAATCGATAGAGGAAAGAAGACGATTTTTTTTTTTTTTTTGAAGACTAAATAAAATTATTAAAATCCTTTTGTAAGATTATGTAAACAGTTGAACAGAAAGTAGTTTCAAATTTAAGTAAGTTTTGCTTTTATATTTTGAAAAATGTTGTGGTGGTAAGAATGTTGTTAAGTGTGAGATTGAACGTATATTCTCCTTTTTGTAAGTTAAAATTAGGAAGGTTCTGTTATGTGTTAGTGATTCTACGAGTTTCAGTATTTCTTTTTTTTTGTTTGGTGGGGTCTAGTACCTTTAATGTTTTCATAATTTCAAAGTATTTCAGCAATCATGGTACCAAATATTCCCAAATTCAAATCTGGAATTTACTAACTTACTGAACCAAGCACATAATTTAAAAGATGTAGCTGTCTCTTTAAAGAAAAGATTACTAGATCATAAATTTAAAAACTTATATTACAATAGCCCCTGGACTACAAACCTAACCCCGGACAGAATTATTAACTTATCAAATTATGCATTAAGCAAAGATGAAGAAATACTTTTAGGCTATGGCCTTTCCTTTTCACTGCAGAAAAATGACCACCTACTTCAATTCTGTACAGATTTCGGGAAAAGAACTTCCAACTCTAACATTAACCATGATTTCTTAAAAGGTTTGCTTCTGGACGGGATCATCTCTACCGCACATATTAACAAAACACCGAAGAAATTCTACGACGCTCTAACCTCTCTGAAAAGAAATAATAATTTGGTAATTTCAAGATCTGATAAAGGACAGAATCTCGTTATCTTAAACAAAGATGATTATCTCTCAAAATGTACTGATTTACTTAACGACACCTCTACTTACACTTTACTCAATAAAAACCCTCTTCAAAATTCACACAACACTTTCAATCACAAACTTAAACTCATCATTAAAGATCACCCAAACCTTCTTCCTGATCTAAAACCCAAACTACCCCGCATACCTCAATTCTATGGTGTTCCTAAAACACATAAAAACAACATCCCTGTCAGACCTATAATCTCCAACATTAATTCAGTTACATATAAACTCTCCTCATGGCTGTCCAAACAACTAAAACCATTACTTGGACATATTTCACCCTCCCACCTAAAAAACTCTGAAGACTTTATTCAAAAAACACACAACATTTTGCCTCATAACAATCACTTTCTCAGTTTTGACGTTACTTCCCTTTTCACGTCAGTTCCCGTTCCTTTTACCATCTCTCTATTAGAAAGATTCTTTAACGAAAACAACTACAACCTAGATTACCCTTTCCCTCTCCTCAAACAACTAATTTTACTCACCCTTGAACACAATTTCTTCCATTTTAACAACACTTACTACAAACAAAATTCTGGTCTAAGCATGGGATCTCCCCTCTCCCCAATTCTTAGTAACATATTTATGGAACTATTAGAACACTTTTTCATACTTAACCACCCTCTCCTGTCCAACACCACTTGGCTTGTGATGATATTTTTATCTCCACTCCCTTAACCACAAACCCAACAACTCTCATTCTGGACTACATCAACTCTATTCACTCCTAATAAAAAATTTACAATGGAACTCTAACAATCACACCCTACCTTTCCTTGATACCCTCCTCTCTTGGAACAACAGCCCTACCCTACTCTTTAGCGTTTATCGTAAACCTACTTCCAACCCTTCTTACATCCATTGGTACTCCACACATTCTCAACATATTAAATCTGGTGTTCTATCCTCTCTCTTCCTAAGAGCCCTACGCATCTGTTCTCCTACTCTTCTATAATGAAATTAAATACATTTTCAGTACGTTCAAGAAACTATCTTATCCAACCTACATTATCAAAGGTTCACTTAAAAAAGCAAAAAATAAATTCTACAACCCAACCACCGTGACCAACACACACTCCCTCACCTATCTACCCATTCCTCACATACCACATAAACACATAAACACATAAACAAATCCTCAAAACTTTACCTTCATCATTAAGACTAACTTCCTCTAACACCTTTTCTCTCAAAAGAATCTTCAAACCTCCAACTCAC
Source organism: Trachelipus rathkii (assembly GCA_015478945.1). Classification (NCBI taxonomy): domain Eukaryota; kingdom Metazoa; phylum Arthropoda; class Malacostraca; order Isopoda; family Trachelipodidae; genus Trachelipus; species Trachelipus rathkii. The sequence continues at coordinate 5,952 of JABUQX010048309.1, forward strand.
TTACAAAATAACATCTCACAATGCATATACAAAATCCCCTGCCATCAATGCCCCTCACATTACATAGGTGAAACAAATGATTTTATCAGAAGACTCTATCAACATAAACACGATCTTAAATACTCTCACCCTTCATAGATCTAGACTCAATCACAACATTAACATAAAAGATACGTGCCCCATATTAAAGTATATATATATATATATATATATATATAAAAAAAAATATACATAGCCCAATATAAATAAATATATATATATATATATATATATATATATATATATATATATATATATATATATATATATATATATATATATATATATATATAAGTATTCAAAGTGATGTGGGTATTAGATATAATGACAAAGATTTAGAAGAGGGCATTTGTGATGAGGTTTCCGAATAAGAAACGAAAATTTGTGCTGTAATATATTAATAATAAATCTTACTTCAGATAAAAATAAAATACCGACTCTTCTAAATTATTAACAAGTTTCTCTTTAAAATATATATAATATATATAGAATTGAAGTTTAAAAATCGCTCAAAAGTAAATTTATATATAGATATATATATATATATATATATATATATATATATATATATATATATAGGTGGAAATGATTTTAGACTCCGGCATCCGGTTCTGAGTCTGATATATATCTACATGGCCAGAGCTATCATATCGTTGTACTCTGGAGTAAGCTAATGCAACCTCATCGTTAACGATTGCATGACCCTGACACCTATTAGGGATGCTGGGTCCCCTCAAACATTGAATATTGACGTAGAAAGCTGAACCAGTTTACAATCTATAAGGTATCTTCATTGTAGATAGGGTTACATGACCGTGCTGTATGGGGGGATACTAGCCCCCCAAACATTGAATATTGACGTAGAAGGTTAAACTTGGTATACACCCCTCATATAAGGTATCCACGCTGTAGACGGATGAAATGACCATGAGCACCCCATGGGGGATTCCCGGCCCTCAAACCTGTGAATATCGACATAGAACGATGAAACTCGGTATATACCTTTCATATAAGATACCCATATCGTATATAGGGTTAAATATCCGTACACATCGAGTGGGGTGGTGACCCCTCATTCATAGGAAATTGACATAGAACGATGAAACTCAGTATATACCCTTCATATAAGGTACCACATCATATGGGTTAAATAGCCGTACACACCCCAGAGTGGAGCGGTGACCCCCAATCATAGGAAATTTGAAACTCGGTATACAATCTTCACATAAGGTACTCACATCATATATGGGGTTAAATATCCGTACACACCTGGGGGTCTCCGGCCCCAAACCTGAAATATTGATACACATAGAACGATCGAAACTATACATCTTTTCATGGATGAACTGATAAGCAGAAAAAAAAAGAAAAAAAATTAAAAAAATAAAAAATTAAAAGAAATTTAAAAAAACAATTTAGTAAAATTAAAATTTTAAAAAAATTTTAAAATTTTTTTAAAATTCTTAAAATTTAATTTTTTTTTAGAAATTAACATTTTTTATTCTTTTAAGTCTATAAATTATAAAATATGTTTTTTATATAAAACCAGCTCCCAGAGCCTCCAGGGAGCCTCCCCACTGCTTCTGCAGCCTCAAGCACCCTCCCCATCTCCACAGCCGTGATCTATTGATTCATTGATCTATTGATCTATTGATTCATGTCATATTTTGTATGACATAACAATAAAACTTTAATTTATTTTTGTTTTATATGCTTAAACAGTTTGTTTTACTTCTAGCATTTTACGCTTTTCATTTATAACCAAGAAATTTGTATTTTTACATACATATCCTAAACCTGTAAATCAGTAACCAAACCAATCACCCCACTCCTCCCCACCCCAACCCTGATATTTTCTTTTTACATTAACATAGTAATATTTAAATAAAATTTTATCATAAACTTGTCTAATTATCATACTGATCAATGAATATATGCTAACGTAACAAGTTTTCACTAATAATGTTAACGCATAATCAGAACTAAGAGTATAATGTGCAACGACAAACCTAGCACACCCTACTCACACTTTTTCTAACATATCATTGATATTTTTACATTAACATAGTAGTATTTAAATAAATTTTATCATAACCTTGTCTAATTGTCATACTGATCAATGAATATAACGTAACAAAGTTTTCAAGCATCAATAAAGCAAACATAGCATCAACTTAACTACGAATATAATGTACAATGAAAAACCTAACATACGCTCGAATAAACTGCTAACAATAACAAAGTTCCATAATTAACAACAATAGTAACTAACAATGCATACAGAACGAAAAGGTACGAAGCTGATAGTAAATATTCATTTAATAAATCAGTACTGCACTGATTGTTTATTTATTTATTTATTTTAAAATTTTTAATTTCATTTCAAAACTTTTTGTTTTAAAAAACTTTTATTTATTTTCCTCTCTTTCATTTTTTTTTTACTCTTTGCTTTAAAAAAAAAACTTTTATTTAAAGCTTTTGTTTTTAAAAAACTTTTATGTATTTTTAATTTTATTTCTTTAAAACTTTTTATTTTTAAAAAAACTTTTAATTTTTAATTTTATTTCTTTAAAACTTTTTATTTTTTAAAAAAACTTAATTTTTAATTTTATTTCTTTAAAACTTTTTGTTTTTAACTAAAAATTTTATTCTCTTTATGTTTATAACATAAAAAAATTTACATTTCTTTATTATACATACCTAAAACAGTAAATCAGTAAATCAAACCACCCACCCCCATCATCCCTCAACCCATCCATGATCTATAGATCTATTGATCTGTTGATTCACAGACATAACAAAAGTTAAACTACGAACATAACATACTTAACACACAACTAGCCGTAATAATTAAACAGCCATCACTAGCATCTTAACCAAGAAAGTTTACATGGGGGGAAGTAAAACAAGTTTTCATTTTTATAACATTTGTTATATATTGTTATAATATTTGTTATATATATTATATATTTGTTATATAACCTAGCAAATTTTTATAACATATAATTTTCAATGAAAAGAACATTAAATAAATACATAAAAACATACGTTTTGTATTTTAAACATATTAAATTATCTAATCAAGGACAGAGAATTCTGTATAAATTGAGCAAGTTCTATATTTTTCTCCAGAGATTCAACACCCTTTGAAAGGATGTAAGTATAAATACCGCTTACAGCACTAATCCATTCTTCGGCATGCACAGGTTCACTAGCACGCATTCTCTCGTTCCAGAGAGAAGTAAACGTATCCAGGCTGATAGTTGTTAACGCACTCCTGTATATCGCATTATACGGTAAACCACATCATTGTAAATATCATAGATTACACCATATGTCGACCTCCTTAAGATGAGACGTTAATTCGTTTTCATTTTAACCAAAGCTGTATTTTCAGATGAACAGTGAAACCTATACACGTACGCGCGAATGTGACATCATCGAGGGGTTTCCAATAGTACATCAATACTTTTAACATTATCAGATGCGATGAAAACAACCTCTTATCATAACCTTCACTGTCACCTCTGATAGATATTTTACCTGGAGGCGATCCAGCACGATGACACATACTTAGCCTTTATCCAAGCTTCCGTGGTATCGATAATCTTGATGAATTCTTCAACCGAAATGAATAAAGGTCTATTATTTGGACCTCCGAATGGAATACAGGTAATATTTCGCTTTCCATTCGTTTTACGAAAAAATATAAATGCCACATCGTTAGGTATTACGAAGGTCCTTGTAAAGATATCACTAACGAGCTAGGGAGTCGAGTGAGATGTCATCATACCAGCACAGCGAAAAATGTCTTACTGACGAAAATCGTGTGTATAAACAGACTCAAAAGGTAATGAGATTCTTTCTTTCGACCAATCAGAAGAAAGTAAACAAGTATATGACGGACGAACGAACCATATTGGTTCAAATAATACCATGTACAAGCGCTATAACCTAATCGTTTTCTGTTCGTGTATGTATTTTCACTATCAGGTTTTAAGTCGAAACATTTTCTGTTCGTATTTGTATTTTCAAACCCTGGATTAAGAGCAATTCGTTTCACTTTTGCATCTGTATTTCTGTTTCACCATTTTCCATCCAAGTCCCCTCCCCCCTCAACCCCCTCCCACTTTTCGAAAAACATTAAGCAATACCTATGATTCTTGTTTGATTCATTTTCGAAACATTAAGTCTTGTTTGTCACACGGTCAACATAAATTTATTAAAAAACATTTTTATGTTTTTGCCCCTATGCGTTTCTATAACATTAGCATAGTAATTTTTTTGATCTATTAACTCATCAAAAATTTATCATGACATAACTCATCTATCAGCATTTAATCAATGAATAGACATACTACTAATCTATAGTTTATTCCAATCAGATACGTAGTTATCATACATGCCTCTATCACAATCTGACGTACCGACTGTTAATTAATTTACATAACATACAGGTTTATTATATCAAACCTAATTAACAAATTGAATTACTTAGCTAAAGCTAACATAACCTGAACTAAGATTATAATGCACAACGACAAACCCAACACCTCTTAAACACGAATAAACTGTCATCATTTAACAAAGTTCCACACTTAACAAAATAGTAGCAATTCAACATATATTACAAAAACGTACCCTATTCACACTTTGGTCAAGCATATCTCTAATACAGCAATGTTGATTCCAGACATGTAATATTTAAATGTAACGACATCATAACCTTGCCTTTAATTATTATCATACACTCAATCAATGAATATAGGTATAACGTAAATAAAGTTTTCAAGCATTGAATGCTTACATAGCATCATCTGAACCAAGAATATAATCCACACCGACAAACCTAACACACCTTAAACATCAATAAACTGTTAACGTTAACAAAAGTTTCACACTTAACAACAGTAAAGAACCAACATAACATACAAAACGTAAATATTCACACCCTTTCTCAAACATATTCACATGCAACAATACTCTACATTTAACATGGTGATATTTTTAATGCACCACACATACTATTGGGTATTAACTATCATTAGACGTAGAATATACGCTAACGGCCAAAAGCTTTCACATCAATAAAGCAAACATAGCATAAACTAAGAATAAAATGTACAATGACAAACCTAGCACAACTTACGCATGAATAAACTAGCATTAACAAAGTTCCACACTAACAATCTCCAGTAAAGTAACTAACATTGGCCATAAAACTTAGAGTCACACTTTTTTTCAAGCATATTTCTAACACATTAACGCAATTTCATTGACATAATATTTAGCAAAAATATCTAACCTTATCGAATTATCGCCAGACCAACGAATATGCTAATGTAACGCGTTTTACGTAATGATGTGCATCATCATAATCCCAACGTCTGTCGCATTCCCAAACAGCCATTAGGCAAACATAACAAAGTTTTATCCAGATGAGTAACATTAAAAAATGTTTTTCTTTAAACAAATATCGTGAAAAGTGTGGGTTAGCTTTACCGATCCTAAAGCTAAATCAGTAATCAGTAACTGCAAACGTAAATCAAACCGTCCGCCCTCCACCATCATCCTCTTCCATGCAGGACCCGTGATCTATTGATTCAGGTCAGATTGAGACTATCATTTCGGATAAAACATAGCAAAACAAAAATAAAATTTATATACATTATAAGAATGCACACAACGTAACATTACATTACAAAAGCCAATATAGCATTACCAGAACTCAAGAATTTGTGACAAAGGAAATTTCAAACAAAACCTAAAACCCAAGTTTAATTTAAACTGCACACAAACAGTAGCTACTTAACAACAGCAAAATACCTATCACATGCTTAAATAAAGTGGTATCCGTATTCATGGTCTTTTTTTTCAAGATATTCTCGAATATTATCACTAATTTACATTTAATAAAAGAATATTTAAATAAAAAAATTAAAGACAATCTCATTCACCATACGAATAAATACAACGAATATAACGCTAACGTAACAGTTTTTTACATTTGACACAGTAAAATTTAACAAAAATTCATCATATCCAGCATCTAACATCATCATATCCCAAACTAATTTCCTAAACATTAAACTGCTTCTTATCCAAACCAAAAAAATAACAAAGTTTTATCCAAAGATAACATACATAATACTTTAACTAAACATACAACATAAAACAGTCTTTAACAAATATCATAGCAAAGTACATAGCTTACTGATTTTAAAGCTGTAAATCAATAAATCCAAATCCATCCGTCCTCTTATCCTCTCCCCACCACCCTTCCGTAATCTATAGACTTTATCGATTCACATATTTCGAGTATCATTTTGGATAAACATAACATAAAAAAAAAATAAGTTCTTTATACACCACGAATATACGCCAACGTAACAAAGTTTTAACATCATTAAAGCTAACATATCATAACTAAGAATATAACGTACAACGCCAAACCTAACATACCTGTGTTTCCAAATAAACAGGCTCATTAACTAAGTTCCGTACTTAACAGCAGTAAGTAACTAGCATTGCATACAGAACTTAATCTGTTCAATACTGCCGCATTCATATCGTTGGTATTATACTTAACAGTACATTTAACAAACATTTTTCATAACTTACCTATTTATCATACAGACCTACGAATATATATTAAGGTAACATTTCACATCAATAAAGCTAAAATATCATAACCTGAACGAACTTAAAATATAATGTACAACGACAAACCACCCTCACGTATGAATAATCTGCTAACTTTCAAAATTCTATACCTATCAAAGGCTGCAAAGTAGCTACTAACAGGACATACAAAACCTAATGTATCCTTACTTTTCAACATATAGCAACAGCTAATGCAGTATTATTTAACAAAACCACTTAACAAAGTGGTCCAACTTATCAAAGATACCAGCGTCATGAACTATGAACCGATACTACATTCATCAAAATATTCATCTATCGAATACAACATCATTTCTTTTTGAACTAATAAACGTATTGTAAAATTCGAGCAAACTTAACATTAATTCCCGCAAAACTTTACCCTATGTCTCCCATTTTCTAATACATCATCGTCAGTTAACACTAATATCCATTTCTCTACCAAACCAGTTTTAATTTCACAATGTCATAGTAATATAAATTAAACATAGCTTAACATATCTAACACTTACAAAGGATGAACCTACAATAGATACTAGCATCAGGATCTGGCTGAATACGTGTATGGACCCGAAAAAGTCTTTCAATCTATCACTCATAATACAGCAAAATCTTAACCTATATCAAGTATTTCAAGATACATCTGTATAAACGCGCCATCTAACAAAATTCCTAACAAAGTGTCCGAACTTCAAAGATACCATCATCTTGAACTATGAATTCACCAAAGTGTCATGCATATCAAATAATATAACATCATTTTGAACTATGAATAAACGTAGGTGTTATCAGCAAAATCACTATCAAACATCATAAATAAACCTTTCTGACTACAGATTAACAAATAAACGCTAGTATAATATTTCTGAACGTCATACCATCGCACAGGCGTAATAAGTGAATAAACTCGTAGACAAATGCGCTATGTCAACTTCGCTTTGAGGACTCCTGAGGGTGGGATCACCCCAAGTGGCAGGTTTGGGCTCAGCCAGGCTGAGGTTGCCCACCACTCCCCTTCTGGAGGGGTAATGCCCGCTTGCACCCCCTTAGGGGTGATCCCATTTCTGTGGATTCACACCCCTTCAAGGGCGGTGTTTCTTTCAGACAATTTTCTTGGGGGTGCTTTCTTTCAGATTGGGGGGGGGCACACATAAGTATAACATATAATTTCACAAAATTAAAGGATAATGATATTCTTGTCACTTGTCAGCTAATCTTAGTCTTATTAGTTACTGTCCTACTGAATTAGTAAATATCCGAAATATAAACAAATCTTTAGTTGTAAAAATATAGCAATCTCTTTGTGAAATTTATTGGGAAGTTAGATAAATAAAATAACATAAGGGTACGAGAACATTATTATGGAGGAATATTATAATTAAAATTTTATATATGAGTAATATGACTTTTCAAATAAGGAAATAGATCTTTGAAAAAATAATATATATAGAGATATGACAGGAGGTATATGGGAAGAATACACTTGGGTAGGCAGAGTATATATATATATATATATAAGTATATATATATATATATATATATATATATATATATAACACTTCCAATAGGCCGTAGCCCCGACGTTAGAGCTGCTGGTGGTATTAAACAAGCTTTAAAGAAACGGCACATTATGCTTTCTTCTGTCGCATTGCCAAAGTCACCGCTTTTCTAAAACCTCAGGTTGGAATCTCAACCCTCTGAGTGCCAAATACGAAGCTCTCAGCACCAGCTCTCAAGCCTGCTTTATTTATTCATAGTACCAAACACTTTACTTTCTAGAGGAAATAATAAAGAATGACAACAAGAAGGATTTCACACAGAGCTTTTAACTGGCAATATCCCAAGTCCGTTTCAATATTTCGACAATTCACTTTCTCACCGTTTTAAATATTTTTCATACGGTTAGAATTGATATAAAATTGAAGGGTTTCGCGTCAGCCAGTACACCTTCCGCATTAAGCATCGGAAAATCTGTCGCAAAATTTTCTAACTTCAATATCCGTTAAATTTGTTAATGATGAAACGTCTCAAAGTGACTAGCAAATATCATTATATCAATTGATTTGCCGTTGAACCTTCAATTTCTTCGATTACACCATCGCAGTATATTCATCCCTTAAAATGCATTTTTCTTATCTTCATCAGCAATCAGGCGCACTTCAGATGCAAACTTCTCCATTATTTCACACCGAACGTTTTTTTCTAAAGTCACTATTGACTTCCCCACACTGATTTGCAATATTTTGCAGGTGCAATTTTGTTCCAGTAATTAGGGGATGACTTTGGTCATACTAAAGTCCTTCTTTTGCAAAGCATTGCTAAGATAAGAGAGTGCACTAAGGAGTTCATTCATTACATAGCAGGTGACAAGGAAACTTTCAAGCAAGATGTCCCCTGCAAGTAATGCAAGGTCTGTCCTTCTTTAGATACACAAGGCGCCCAGTCAAAATTATTCTAAAACTCCTGAAGAGAGTGCATTTCTCCTCACATTCTTATAATGTGAGATGTTCACCCTACCAATGAGCCTTCTGTAATCTTGAGTGATTGATCACTGGATTAATGATTTCCTTCACGACGGCACATATTTCTTTCGGCTAATTCTGTTGTTCAGCCGTAACACCTTCAAAAATAAAAAAAAAACTTTTGCCCCACTGATTTATAGTCTTCTGCACCAGGCTGCTGCTAGGACAATATGCTTCACATTGTATAAGTAGAGAACTTTTGTCATCTTTTCCAAGCCTTTTCCTTACACCTCCAACTTTCCCAGCTATATTAGAAGCACCATCAAATTCAAAAGTAATAATGCTGTCATAATTTAAATCACATCAGTCGCCCTATCATAAATACCATGTCAGTTTCTGCTTTTCCATTGGTGTTTTTTAATGTCTATAGCCAACTTTCTATGGGATTTCTAATTCTCCACTACCTAAATATTGCCACACTCAGCTCCATTTATCATTTCTTTAAAGACGTGATCTCCACCTGCTAAAACGTAGAGAACCTTTGTTTTTCAATGCTTTTTTCAATTCATCTTTCAAAACCCCTGCTATAGAAGTTCCACCGGCATAAAAGTGTAATTGCTGCTGTAATTCGACCTATCACTCTGATCTTTTTTCCATGTTTTAAAATCATCATTCAATTTGTCCCAAATACTTTCAATCAAACTTTGATATTTAGTAGTGTAAGCCACTTTTCCTTTACCAAAAAATACAACCCTCACAAAAGTATTTTTAAACCTTTCCTATTTAAATCTCTTTCACTTTCACCTTGAGCCATCGAGCGTGAATCGGTTCTTTCTTCATAGCCTGTCTCCTGAGGTTTCCATTTCTACACTTATAGTGTGGGTTGAAGAGTGTTCATATGCTTCTCTTTGATTCTCCACCTCTTCCTGCAAAGTTTTGCCAGGAAATAGAACGTTATGAACAATTCCCACTGCCCTTGTAAACATCACCATTTTTGATGTTCTTTGCACAGTTTGGCTAAAAAATAATGTTTTTCTTCCAGACTCGGCTAATAACGTTATTCTCTATTCCATTGTTTGCAGCTTGTTGAATAGACGATTTTAGTGAATGTGATTTTGATGATCTCACCTTTATTTTCAACACATTCTCTTTAAACTTGGGAAATGAATTTGTGAAATTGATACTACTTATATGTTTCCCTCTAGGGTTTTTTATTTAGGTCCCATTGCTGCGCTACTGAAATTGAGCCCATTGTTCCCCATGATCCGAAAAAAGATGAAGAAGCACACATGAAAGCTAAAAAGATTAGCTCAGTATATATATATATATATAGTATATATATATAGTATATGAGAGAAAGATATGATATATGGATATATATATATATATATATATATATATATATATATTTATATATATATATAGAGAGAGAGAGGAGAGAGAGAGAGATATAAGGTATATATATATAGTCAGAATTGAAACTTTGTTATTTATGGCCATATCTAGCAAGTTTCCATACATTCTGGCTGATTTTATTATTAATGATATTATATGATTTCAATAATATTGCATTTATTTGCTTTATTTTGTAATTTACGATTAATTCATTTTTCTCCGGGGGGGGCAATGCCCCCCGGAAGTAAGCCTGAAATTCACCCTGTTCAAGGGTCGCATCCAAAGCTTGAGATTGTTATACTTTGCTAATGTCTACAGTTTATTCACGCTTAATGTACGCCTGGTATGCGATGGTATTATATGTTTTTAGTTCAGGAAATATTATGTTAGCGTTTATTCGTTGATCTGTATGATCGATAGGTTATTTTATGATGTTTGATAGTGAATTTTGCTGATGTCTACGTTTATTCATAGTTCAAAATGATGTTATATTTGATATGCATGACACTTTGGTGAATGTAGTATCAATTCATAGTTCAAGATGATGGTATCTTTGAAAGTTTGGACACTTTGTTAAGGAATTTTGTTAGATAATGCTGATTTATCTGCCGATGTTATGCTTGAAAAGCCAGTATAGGTTGAGTTTTGCTGTATGGGATAGGTTGAGAACTTATTCATAGGTCCATATGTTACGTCTTATTCTAGATCCTGATGTTAGCATTCATTGTAGGCTTTCACCCTTGTAGGCAAGTTAGATATGTTAGGCTGGTATGTTTAATTTCGTTGTCTTTGTTAAATAATATTGCTATAAGAATGTGAAATTAAAACTGGTTTGTTAGAGAAATGATAAGTTTCGTAAGATATTACTGTGTTAACTGACGATGATGTATTAGAAAATGGGAGCATAGGGTAAGTTTTTGCTGGGTAATGTTAGGTTTGCTCGAATTTTGCCATCGTCTACGTTTATTCAGGCGTTCAAAATGATGCCATATTCGATATGAGCAGATGATGCTAAATGCATCAGTTCATAGTTCACGCTGATATTCTCCTTTTGGATAGATTGGTCACTTTGTTAAGGGTTTTGTGATAATACTGCATTAGTTGTTGCTGATATGTTGAAAAGTAGAGATACATTGAGTTTTGTATGTCCTGTTGGCTACCTACTTTACCTTTGATAAGAGGGGAATTTTGTGAAACTGATTATTCATGCGTGAGGTAGTGTCAGTTTCGGTCGTTCATTATGTTCTTAGTTCAGGCTATGATATTTTAGCTTTATTGATGTGAAAACTCTGTTACCTTGCTTCATATTCTGCAGGTCTGTATAAGCAATAACAGGTAGTATTTTGATATTTTGTTTTCATCTTTGTTTATAAAAGTAAAATTACAATATCTGCAACTAAGGCAAGGCGCGGAACAGAGGTTAAGTTCTTGCATGCAAATGTTAGTTACTTTACCGTTGCTAAATAACTTTGTTAATGTCGACTGTTTATTCGAGCTTGAGGTACATGTTAGGTCATGTTGCACGCCATGCTTGGTTCAGGCGATATACATAGCTACTGATGTTGTACCTTTGTTACGTTGCATGCATATTCATTGGTTTCAGTGTATAAAGAACTTATTTTTCTACTATGTAATCCAAAATTATAATTTGAAAGAACTGAATCGATAGATCTATAGATCACGGAAGGGTGGGTGGGGAGGGGGAGTGATTACGGTTTAATTTACGGATTTATTGATTTACAGCTTAAAATCAGTAAACTATTAAGCTTTTTACTATGATATTTTTATTCAAAGAATTTGTTTTTGCCATGTTTGGTTAAACTTGTTATTTTCTTTAGGCGTTATCTTTTGGATAAAACTTTCTATATTTTGTATGCCATGTCAGATTAAACTTTGTTATGTCGGTAAATATCGTCAGAATAGATATTTGTGTATAAATATGACGAATTTTGTTAAATTCTATTGGCGTTTCATCGTAAAAAACTGCTTACAGCGTTATGCCCAGTTAATATGATAACAGACAGGAGTTATGCTAAATTCTTTTTGTTAAATATTTAACATGTTGGCAGTTAACATTGGATATGATAGATATGCTTGAAAAAGTGTGAATAGGTTACACTTTGTACCTGTGCTAGGTACGTTACTGTTGTTAAGTATTGAACTTTGTTTATGTTGACTGCTTATTCGTGTATAGGTATGTTAGGTTTGAAGTTATACATTATATTCTTAGTTCTGCTAATGCTATGTGAAAACAATGTTAGCGTATATCGCTGGTTAGTGTATAAAGAACTTTTTTTTAAGTTATGTTTATCCGAAATGATACTCGAAATGTGACCTGAATCAATAGATCACGAGATCATGGAAGGATGGGAGGGGAGGGGACGGACGGTTTGATTTACTGATTTACAGCTTTAGGATCAGTAACTTTCCTGATCCTTTTTTTTTTTTTTTTTTTTTTTTTTTTTTTTTTATTATTATTATCTCTCTTCTTCTCTTGAACTATTTTCGACGATGATGACAATGACGATCGGTCGATCGACTATCTATCTATCTATTCATCTATCTATTTATCCATTCATCTATATCTATCTATCTACCCATCTATCACCTATTCATTCATTCATTCATTCTATCTATCTTATTCTCTATCTATTCATTCATTCTATCTACTCATCTATATCTATCCATATATCTATCTAACTAGCTATCGACATAACCTATCTTTTTATCTACCTATTTACCTATCTATTTATTCATCTATTTGTATTATCATTAAAATTAGCGACATGAGTTGTGATGAATCCCATAAAGGTTGAAACCTCGCTTATCTTTTGTTAAAATACGGCACCTTGATATTGAATTACCACTTTGGGGCATTTCTATCTGTTAATATACTAAACAACACAGATTTGCCTATCAATTTAAAATCACTATGCTATTTAAATATTATTATATATATTATTATTATTATTATTACATACATATTATTAATATTACACATACATATACACATTATTATTATTATTACACATATTACATGTCATTATTATTACATTTATTATTACAATATTCTTATTTGTATTATTTTAATTACTCACTCTTTAGACCATTATTATTGTTCACCTGCCATATTATTACACATACTTTGAGCAGCCACACATATTATTATTATTACATTATTATTATTACATTATTGCTGCCACATATTATTATTATTATTATTATTTTTCTTACAATTAATAATATAAATTTTTCATTCACAAATATCACAATTTACAATACTCTAACACAAGCGCTGAGAGCAGTCAAAACTACCAGTTTTACAATTATTGCCGAATATTTTGTTCGTTAGAATAATAATTCTCATAATTGATTAAATCATCTTTATATTCTAAAGACGGATATTCCATGTTCACTGAAAGCAACTCTGATGTTTCACTTCCAAACATAATTCCAGAAGCCTCTGAATATATCTATCCGGACATATTGAAACATCGAAAGACACCTGAACTGAGCCACTTCTCTCTACAACATCAGAAGTTAGAAGCAAAAGTGTTTATTCTTTTCTGTAATTAGCAAAATATCACAATTGACTGCATAGGACTAACCAAAACATTTCTGAATGAACATAACAACGGGTTATACCCGATCCCAGGATATACTGAAACACATGCATTTCGAACTAACAAACGGGGTGGGGGAGTTTCACTTTACTTAAAAAATGGCTTCTGTACATCTCATGAAGTCATAATTTCACTCGTCAACCCACACATAGAGGCACTAGCAACTCGCATTAAAATGAAATCGAATCAACTAATTGTAATGGGAGTCTATCGACCCCCAAATTCATCTAAAACAGAGTTCATAAATGCTCTCAAAGAAATTATCAAAACACATTTTCTTAATTCTAAAGTAATAATTGCGGGTGATTTCAACATTGATCTATCCAACGAGAACATTGCAAATCGGGCTAACTCTCTCTCAACTTAATGTTATCAAATGGTTTCGTCAACTACATAACACTACCTACACGTCCAAACAACGTCGAAAATAGATGTCCGTCCTTAATAGATCATATCTGGGGGAACCTAAACTAAAAAAGTGATATGTCCGATCACTTTCCATGTCTTGCAAAAATTGCTATTAATAAAACTCAAAATTTCACCACCATAAAATACAGACTAGATGGTGAACATCAAAGGCTGAAATACATAAACAAAATGAATGAAATTGACTTTTCATTCACATACAGTGAGAACATAGGCATCGAAGAAAAATTCAACTCGTTCGTAAACATATTAAACAAATGCTACGACGAAACATTCCCAATTAAAACGAAAAAACTTGGTGCTAAAAGAATTCAAAACCCATGGCTAACACCAGCTTTGCTAAACTCTATCAACCAAAAACATAAACTCTACCGAAACTTTAAAAACAAAATTATACCATTCCAAGTATATAACGCATATGATAAAACAATTAAAAGCTCTTAAGAAAGCAAAAGAGAAAACACTACCTACCACCCAGGATTGCAAATAAAGACTCGAAGGCCACTTAGGTTTAATCAATAAATTAATCAACAATAACAAAACTCACAATGTATAAAAAGAATTTTAAACAATCAGTTAACAACCAACCAAAATAAGATCGCAGACAGACTAAACGAATACTTCGTAAACGTCGGTAAGCAAATCTTGAGAGACAAACCCCTTTGTCAAACATCATATGAAACTTTTCTCCAAGACGAGTCCCATTTTTCCTTTATTCCCATCACCGTCCTGGAGGTAAAAAAGGTAACCGCCGGATTAAAACAACAAAAAAATGTGATGCCCATTCTATCCCCAAATCACAATCCTCTAACCTCAGCTGACATAATAGTCACCCCTAAAACACTTTGTTCAATGAATCATTTTGACAGGAATTTTCCCAAATATATTCAAGACAGCAAAAGTGATCCTATACCTAAAAAAGGAGACCTTAGTGCCTAGCAAAAAATTATAGACCAATAGCTATACAAACACGATTAGTAAAATATTTGAGAAATTAATTTAATCAGTTAACAGAATATTTTATATCAAACAATATTCTTAATGATTCACAATTTGGATTCAAGAAAGGACGTTCAACTGCCAATGTCCTCTTTAGTATATTCTAAAAACAATACAAAAATATAGAAAATAAAGACTCCTTCCTGCTATTATTATTAGATTTCACTAAGCTTTTGACATTACTTTTCATTCAAGACATACTATTAAGTATAAAATGAACAAAATGGGCTTTGAAGGAACAAACTTACAATGCTTTAAAAGCTACTTAAAGGAGAGAGATCTCTGCATGTTAAAATCCCAAATGAAACTAATTCAACCACACTTCAAACATCAATCGGCGTACCCCTGGCTGAAGTTTTGGACCGTTTTTATTTACTCTATATACAAATGATCTGATTCAACTTTCATGACGCTTTTTCAGTCTCTTTTGCTGACAACTCCATTTTAATAAATGACAAAGATGCCGAGTCTCTATCCCGTAAAGCAACCAGACACATTAACAAAAAATAATGAAATGGATAGATGCTAATAAGCAATCTCCATTTAAATTTAAATAAAACATCTTACATAATTTTAAGCAACAGAGGTAACTAACTAAAAAAATTAAAATTAATAATATAGAACTGAATAGGCTGCAAATGCTAAAATACATTCTTGGATTAACAATTGATGATAAACTGACACTTTTAAAGAACATATTAACAACCTAGTTAGTAGACTGTCGAGATACATGTAAATGCACAAAATTAAAGGAAATTTTGTACCTCTTACATTCTTAGGAAATTATACTTTTCACTAATACAATTCCCTCACTTACTTACTGTCTTCCTATCTACGGTACCACAAGTAACTCAGTAAATCCAATTCCCTGTTATTGTGTTCCAAAAGGATTTATTCAATTCCTCATTAGTTACAGATACTTTTACAGCCACACAACCATTATTCAAAACCTAAAGATATTACAGTTTAAAGACTTGCTAAATATATCACCCTGAAAGAGATACATAAAATTATCCATAACAATGGCTGTGACTTCTGTTAGCAATTCTCATTCAAACAAGCAAGGCAGCAACTCAAATAAAACCTAAGAAATAATAATACTTTACATAAACCCTCCCCTGTAGACTTAAAAGCCACCTCAAAGCGTCAGCTATAAAGCAGCTAAACTTTTCAACTCAATGCCACAAGATATCAAAACCGAAAACTCTACTAAAATCCTTTACTAAAAAATTAAAAACATATTATTCACCGAACCTGACCCACCACCCACCTGATTACCTTATGAAGAAAAATTGAAATTAATCTTGATCAAAGTGATCAATTTGATCAAAACCATTATTGGCTGGCCATTACACACATATCTGGCATGGATATTTGATCTGATGATTGATGAATCCGAGTTCCCGATGACTGATCTTATTTTATTCGACGTATTAATATTCGTTTTGGGATTACATTAAGCTCAACCCTTACCAAATTGCTTAAATTTAATCAGATTTATATTATTTTGGGGCTCATAGGACACAACTTGTAAGGTAATTAGTAGCCCTTTCAGAAATTGTATACTCATTAAGTTTTGTATTTACTACAACTAAATATTGTTAATAATGTTAAGCCTTAATAATTGATATTGTAATCTTCTGAATAAAGCATTTCCAATTCCAATTCCACTATTATTATTATTATTATTATTATTATTATTATTATTATTATTATTATTATTATTATTATTATTATTATTATTATTATTATTATTGAAATTCTTATTATTATTATTATTATTATGATATTATTATTATTATTATTTGATAAATTTTGTGATGATGTAATTTCAATATTATTTTCAAATGATTAAGCATAATACAATTGATAGGAATAAAATTGTCATGGGATGAGAAGATATTTATTTTATCATCAGAGAGGTCGTATAGCAGAAAGGTTCATTAAGTTCTTGCAACCTTAATATAATTTACAGAGTAACGTCATGTATTGAAAGTTAGCGAACTTTAATTCTGGCTTACTTTTAGTTCTACTGGATACATTTTCGAATGATTAAAGTGTGCCTCAATTGATCTATATTTTGAGAAAACTTCGCTTACTCTTGTTTGAGATATCACAACATTTCTAATGTTGATGACTGACGGAGTTTGTGTTGTTCACTCAAGGAAGAAACTTAATTTTCTTTATATTGGCACCAGCATTTCTCATGAACAGTGAACATCATCTAGATAGGCTCCTCTCCAACATTCCGTTGGGCACGCTACTGAGAGATTCACTAAAAGGATGTTCAGTGAGAGGTTCAAAGTACGACACAAATTTTGGGTTTTGAAATAATTGCCAAAGGCATGACTACTCAGAGAAAACAAAGAAACGGCTGATTCGTTGGTGGAGAAACCTAACTTGGATGATTGATTATTTTATAGAGGTTATTAATTCTGAAACTTTAGTTTTAGCGCTGCCATACATTTTTTTTCAAATAATATCTTTGTAGTTTATCTTTTGATTCTTGTGTTAAAAGAGACCGATACTTTCGTTAGCCGTATAAAGCCAAAAATTTCAACGTGCCGAAACAGAAGAACGTCCATTACTTTCATTTCTGTAAATTTAATATATCCATCCTTTATGAATTTTCGTTTCATTGTCCCATATATTTGTATTTCTATATTAGTTTTAAAAGTAATCTGCTTCGTTCTTAAAACTGGAATTGATGACCCTTCACTCTTTTACCCCATTTTCCTTTCTACCTTTTCCTTGTGTTTGCTGCTTAGATAGTTCTTTAACCCAGATGTCATTCTTCCTTTCAGAGAATAATTACGATTGCAAAGTGTACGGTTTTCAATGTCATGGGAAGCAATATCGAAGAAATACCAAACCGCATCGGATAAGGATGCCATTGCGGAATTGCTAACGAGTTGATTTCGAGCGAACATACTCACAAGTACCAGCCTGTCAATATTAATATTGCTCGATTTTGCCTCAAATTACTGTCACTTCCTTAGACGACCCCATTAGTCAACTCATTCTAATCAATTTCTCATAAAAGTTGCTAAATTTTCAAACAAATCCCATCAAAACAATTTCTATTCGCATTCCGAGTGTCTGAGTGTCCGAGTGTCAGAGTGCGAACGCAAATAATTTTTTTTAAATATTTGCGAATGTGAAAAAGTCAATGCAAAATTTTTAAAACATGCCAAGTATATATATAGTATATATATGTATATATATATATATATATATATAATAACTATATATATATATATATGTATAACTCTATATATATATATATATATATATATATATATATATATATATATATATATATATATATATATATATATATATATATATATATATGAAGGATTGACTCTAAACATGCAATTATCATGCACCTTCCTCGTCCGGATCCTAAGTAGTAACTACCTAGAGAAGTTACACTACTTGAAGAGGGCTAAAAAAAATAAAAAGTAAGCATTAAAAAAAAGGAGGGTTAGAGGGTAGAGGGGAGGGGTGTATAGTATATTTTTTAATGAGGATATTAATTAGTGATTTTTTTTGACATGTTGATATATATATATATATATATATATATATATATATATATATATTATATATATATATATATATATATATATATATATATATATATATATATATATATATATATATATATATATATATTATATATATATATATATATATATTTTTTTTATATATATATATATATATATATATATATGATTTATATATATATATATATATATATATATATATATATATATTATTAATATTATTTATTTATTTGTTTTTTATTTTTCATCGCGTTTGCCACCACCTGCGCATCAGCCACCAACACGAGCTTGCTGGACCGCGAATGTGACGTCCTGTTCGCACGAGATCCTTCACTCAACTGACGATGTCGGTGTTGATCGCCCTCCGTGAAAATGTAACAATTATTGATTTTGTAATTAAACGGTTAGTCCTATTCAATGAATGTATAGCTGTATTGAAACTGACATGTGGAAATGTATTGATTTATAATTAAAACCATATGTCGCTACCCTACGTCCCGCATTCGCGATAGTAATCATTAATTTTACAGCTGTCTTGAAAAGGGTATTTGGAAATGTATTGATTTTACAATTAAAACAGTTTTAATAAATTATTGATCCAATTGTTTCGCGAGATACATCTGTCCTGAAACTGCCATTTGGAAATGCTCTATTCAAAGTATTGATTTTGGATATATATATATATATATATATATATATATATATATAATATATATATATATATATATATATATATATATATATATATATATATATATATATATATATATATATATATTTCATTATTTTTCTTTCTCCTTATAATGTCTAAATATGTATCTAATTTAATTATACATATATTTATTTTAAATATTTCAAAGTTTTTAAAATGTTATAAATAAATGGCAGCGTCTCATATATATATATATATATATATATATATATATATATATATATGCATATATATATTATATATATATATAGATATATATATATATATATATATATATATATATATATATATATATATATATATATATATATATATATATATATATATATATATATATATATATATATATATATTGTAATGCAGTGGTACATGAAGTATATAAATTGTTTTCATTTATTTGTTTTAAAATAGAGGTCACGTATTGCTATTGCAATATCATTTATTTTCTTTTGTCTATATACCTAATGTATGCTGCAAGGCCCGGTCAAACTGCTGTAAATATGTTTATATTGTAAGGAGAAACAATAACCAATGAGAACTCATCTTTTAAGACTTACTTTTAAAATCTGAATTGTCATTGGTCGTTGTTAACAAAGCTTTATTAATATTATTATTATTATTATTATTATTATTATTATTATTATTATTATTATTATTATTATTATTATTATTATTATTATTATTATTATTATTATTATTATTATTATTATTATTATTAATATTTTTAAAGCATTTGAAAAGGATACTACGTATTACTATATATATATAAATGGTTTTTATATATATATAAATTAGTATTTTATTGAATAAATGCATTTTTGTTGAAGGTGTGGAAGCTCATAATCTTCGATTTTCGTTAGTTCTTTATTCTGATTGGAATGAAAGATTGTTAATTCTTGAGAAGTAGTATGATATTACAAGGAGTACCAATCACGCCTTCCCTTCAGATGTCTGGTATATATTTGTTTTACTAAATTAATTAATAAATATATACATCATTTTACTTGCTGTTTTTAAGGATTGTGATTCGTTAAGAGGCGTAATCTATATTACTTAAACTCATATAAATAGTAAAAATAAGAATAATTTTGATCTTTCCGCTTTTCATTGTTGTTAACTAAAGTTGTATATAGTTGGTACCTACAAATGCCTCGTATGTCTCGATCAATTTTTATTATATGTTAGATTGTGTATTTTCGTAACCAAGAAGTGCTATGTTATGTGTTTTATTACAAAAGTAAATGTAATATGTGTTTTAAATTTAATGTGGTGATATAATTTCGATGTGTAAAATATTGCCGTTTTGTTTATTGTAAAGATTAAGGTGATTAAGTTTGTGTTCTTAAAGCTATTGTGAGTAGATTGTATTTTATATATGCATTGGTATATCAAAACGTCGTCTGCAGTTATGCATTTGTAAAGAGTATTGCATTTGAATTGTTGCTAGATGTTACTGGCAGGTAAGCTTGTATTTATGGTAATTTATTTTCTGAAGTTCCGCAATTAATATATTTTGGTGATAAATATAAAACATTTGTAAGTTTAATATTTATTTATTAACATATGGTTAACGGTTGTAATCACAATTTATGTTTGCAACAAAAGAATTATTTAATCACTAGTAGGCAACTCTTTTGCATTAGAGAAACAGTTATAGTAAATAGTCAGCTGATCCTTTATTATTTGGTCACACTGACGAATCGATGTTTTTTGTAAATTTCAAATTTGATTAATTTTCAAGTAAAGATTTAAGATTACCTATCAAATCAATCAGTCTATATATTTTTGTTAATATATTTTATTTATTTATACACATTTTTGAACATAAATATTTATATATTTTATATACCTATTTATGGGCGAGGATCTGTATAAATTTAATGTTAGAGTATTTTGTTATTGTTTAACAGTTGTTTGCATATATACATTGATGCACATATAAATGTACATATTGCATGTACATATATATGGTCGTTGATCTATATTGCAAGGGATATATTTAAAGCATAAAATATAATTGATATTTGGTACTGAAGTTCTATCCATTCGGTGCGCATGTACGTGGATATCTGCGGACATCTAATTGCATGTACATGGATGTATAAAACTTAGTTTTGTATAAAAGCAGTACGTATTTTTTTTTTATTAAAGTATTTTTAAATTTATTCCAGTAGTTTTCTTGAGTGTTTCCAAGAGGTAGTTTACTTTCTTATTTATTCAAATATTCAGATAGCTATTATTTTAGGTCTCAAAGACATTGATTTCATGATCAAAACGTTGATCATAAAATAGGTAAATTCATTGATAACGAGTATTATTGACTGGACGGTTTTCATATAAAGCAACGAACCCGTTCAAACCGTTGTTTCACTTGAAGGATCTTCAGGGAGATACGTTGGTGAGTTTTGAGTATAAAATTGCATTGTAGTATTGCACAGGCCGGTAACTCATTCAACAGGAGGTCTGGATACTGATACGATATAGGTTTGAGAATCTTGGAAAGTGTTAGTTGGTTGTATTGTCACGGGGGCCTGGCCAAGGAATTGTTTATCTGCTAGAAGAGTAAGTTTATGACATATAATTTAATATCTTTTCAACCAATCCATTACATTTAAATTGGGTGTTCCTGTCTCGGGATTTTATTTTATAACCCCCCAGTCATTATTTCGTTATCACTGAATTGCTTGTTGTGAATTCATTTTGCCATTTTGCTGAATATTTGAGCACAGGGTTATTCATTTGTAATTGTTTTGCTAAAACCTGTGCTAGAGTTAATGTTTAAGTATTTTCACCAATTTCGACATTTGGGATATATGTTGATATTGAGTTTTTAACTGTCAATATAGTCTATTGTACTATTTATTTTATTGAAGTTGCATGTATATGATTTTGTGCGTATTGGTGAAATAGTATTTTGCTATTGCAACAATACCCATTGTCTTGGAAACAATTAAACACTGGAATAATTTTAATATTTTATATTTTATGCTTTTATAATATATATATATATTAAAATATATATATATATATATATATATATATATATATATATATTTATTAATATTGTTTAGATAGGAAGTAAAATTTACAAAGTTGAGTGAAGCGAAAATAGTAATTTCGGAATTCCTGATTTTACTCACTTTGGGTTTAGGACCGAAAATACTATTTTCCCACAAGATTTTTGCAAATTTTACTACGAATTGTTTAAACCTATATATATATATATATATATATATATATATATATATATATATATATATATATATATATATATATATATATAAATATATATATATATAAATATATATACATATATTTTATATATATATATATATATATATATATATATATACTATAACAATTTTTACTATATAATATATATATATATATATATATATATATATATATATATATATATATATATCGTTAATTTTGTGGTAAGAAATTTGTTTTCCTGCGTGTATCAGTGGGAGCAAAATTTCGAAATTTTGGTAGAAAACGTGATTGCGATTCGTGCGTTAAGAAGTGACTTTGTTGACGAACGATATATTTTATAATTTGTTTTGAGTACAACGGTTATAACAATGGCTACTTCTAATGCTGAATTTGTGGAGATGTGCAAATCAATGGGTTTATCGGGTAAGGAACTCGCTGCTGCATTAAAAGATAGGATGGCGCAAGAAACTGTGCGCGAGCAACAAAAGATAGCTGCTGATTTGGAGGAAAAGAAGATAGCTGCTGCTTTAGAGGAGAAAAAGTTAGCGCTTGAAGCTGAAAGGGAGAAAGCTAAGCTTGAAGATGAAAGAGAAAAAGCTAAGCTTGAGGCTGAAGCTGGAGTAGAAAAAGCTAAGATCGAAGCTGAAGCTCAAAGAGTTAAGTTGGAGGCAGAAAAAGATGCAAGAGAAGCAGAGGAGAGAATGTTGCAAATGAAGCTAGATGCTGACGATAGACAGCGTCAACATGACGCAACAGTAGCTTCACAAAGCACTCAAAGCAGCCACAGCACTTCCTACGCCAGTAAATACCCGAAATTGAAGCTTCCATTCTTTGATGAGAAACGAAATGATATAGAGGAGTACTTGTTAATGTTCGAAAAACAAGCGGAGGCAAATGACATCCCTAAGGAAAAGCGAGCGTTTGTTTTAGGGTCATTCCTTACAAGTAAGGCGGTTAATGTGTTCAACAATTTGTCTGTTGAAGAGCTAAAGAATTATGACAGCCTAAAAAGAGCTTTGTTAGTGAGGTACGGTCTCACAGAAAGTGGGTACGGCGCCAAATACAAGAATATGAGTCCTACGGAGGATGATAACCCTAGGGTGTACTTACAAAAAATAATTGAAGCTCTGAAGAAGTGGATTACCGCAGCGAACGTAACGATGACACCAGATGATCTCATTGAGTTTTTCTCAGTTGACAAGTATTTAAATACTGTCCCGAAAGAACTCGCTACTTACCTGAGGGAAACAAAGAAGAAAATACCGGAGGAGATTATAGTTAGTTCAGAGGGATATATGGAAGCTCATCATTTAAAGTTCGTAACAAACAGTCACGCACGGAATCACAATCACGCGGATAAAAGCCATCATAACAATAATAATAATTTTAGATCGAGAGGCAGTGGTTACTCTACGAATAGTAATCATAAAAGTAGTGACCAACATACATCAAGGGCAACAAACAATGAAAGTAAGATCAGTAGCGGAAGCGGCGACAGACAGAGTCATCGTCGCAGTAGCAGTGAGCCCAGGGCGGTGATCACGTGCTACAAGTGTCAAAGGAGAGGGCATCTCGCTAGAGACTGTAGAGCCCCTCCATATTTCAACAGTAGTGGTAGAGGACAAAGTAGTTCAGGCAAACAGAAGGAAGAAGTAAAGAGCACGGGAGCATCCGGAGTCTCTAAAAGCGGCAATAAAGTCCTGAATGGTTCAGGTGAAGAGCCGAATCTCCTGAATGAAGTAGAGAAGGTGGAAAATGACAAGTTGTCACACCTACCTGTAACTTATGGGACGGTGAATGGCTATCAAGTCAAAACTCTCCGAGATACTGGTTGTAATGTAGTAGTTGTGCGAGAGAAATTCGTACCTAAGAGGTGTTATGTTGGAGACAACATGAAGATAAGATTGCTGGACGGTACGGTGATAGAAGCTCCTCTCGCGAACATAGATGTG
Source organism: Trachelipus rathkii (assembly GCA_015478945.1). Lineage (NCBI taxonomy): Eukaryota > Metazoa > Arthropoda > Malacostraca > Isopoda > Trachelipodidae > Trachelipus > Trachelipus rathkii. Next base: position 31,008 of record JABUQX010048309.1, read on the forward strand.
GATACCCCTTACTACGTGGGTAGGACGACCGCAGCAGTGCTGCCGGAAGTCGTCTATGATTTAGTCATTGGGAATGTCAAAGGCGCATTACCCCTGAGTCAGCCTAACCTCGCATGGGAGTCGACTGTGTGTCGAGGTCCTCGTAATGTAGAGGACGAGCATAACCATAGAAGTTTGCTATTCCCCATCGCCGAGAACGCTGAGGAAGATTCTCAGGAAGAATCTGTTCAAACAAATCATAGTTTTGGAATGGCGAGTATGGAGGTGGAAGTATGTTACAGAGGGAAACCGTCAGTACCACAATCTTTGGACGTCAATAAAAGAGATGTTGAACCAACCGCGGAGCCATCACTGAATGTGATGATAGGGTCCCAATGTTCATCTAAGGGTGAAGAGGTTACAGGAAAAGAAGTAATTAAAGTCCCTACGAAACCACTAAAAAACGTTGAAGAAGGTACAGAAGTACCGGATGTCCAGGTGACATCGATTGAAGAGAGTACATATTGGTCTGACGAAACAGATCGTACTAACGAAGATGGTGAGTTACTGAGAGGTGATGTAGCCGCTCACACACAAAGTTCCAGAGAGAAGAATGTAGTAGCTGTGGGTGAAGGAGAGATAGCTCATGGTGAAGATATACAGGAACTTATTAATGATCGGGAAACTTTTAAAAGTAAGCAAAAAGACGATATTACTCTGCAGAGGATATGGAGGTCAGTAGAAAGAGGTGAGAACAAGTATGTAGTAAAGAATGGGGTGTTGTTTAAAAGAGTTATGGAAAACCAGCAGGAGAGATTTACTTTGGTTGTACCAAAAGAGTATAGGAGTAGAGTTATGAAGGTGGCACATGATGAAGTCTTCGGTGGTCATCAGGGAGTAAAGAAGACAATGGGTAAAATTACCCAACAGTTCTTTTGGCCAAACATATATCTGGATGTAACAAAACATTGTTACTCTTGTGACATATGTCAGAGGACGTGCCCGAAAGGCTCAGTAAAGAAAATACCTCTGTGTCCCATGCCCATCATTGAGGAGCCGTTCCAAAGAGTAATTATCGACCTGATCGGACCGATCTCACCACCGTCTTCAGAAGGGCATCAGTATGTCCTAACGCTTGTGGATGCTGCCACGCGCTATCCTGAAGCTGTACCTCTTAAGAGCATAACTGCACAGAAGGTTACAGAGAGCTTGGTATCTATTTTCATGAGGTTGGGGGTGCCGAAGGAGATACTCAGTGACAATGGTCGTCAGTTTACATCTGATTTAATGAGGGATGTGACGAAGATGCTTAACATTAAGCAGAAGTTTTCCAGTATATACCACCCGATGAGTCAAGGCCTCACAGAAAAATTCAACGGTACCCTGAAACGAATGCTCAGAAGGATGTGCAGTGAGCAAGTGAGGAAGTGGCACAAGTTTTTAGAGCCATTATTGTTTGCATATAGGGAGGCTCCACAGGATTCCACAGGATTCTCCCCATTCGAGCTCCTGTACGGAAGGACTGTGCGAGGTCCAATGCAGATTTTACACGAAATTTGGGCAGGAGATATCAATCCTGAAGAGGCAAGGTCAACATACAGGTATGTTTTTGACTTGCAAGAGAGGCTAAATGAAACTCTAAAGTTGGCTAGAGAAAACTTAGCTAAAGCCCAAATTTCACAAAAGAGATATTACGACAAAGGCGCGAAGACCAGAAAGCTGAAAGTAGGAGACTTAGCTCTCGTTCTCCTACCGACTTCTAACAATAAGATGCTGATGAGATGGGGCGGGCCATACACAGTGGTGGAATTGTATGGTAAAGATAACTATAAGATCCAAGTTGGTGATGTGATTAAAACGTATCACATCAATCTGCTAAAGAAATATATTGTGAGAGAGGAGAGTGAAGAAGAAGAAGAAGAGATGGACCAACATCAGGGGAATATAGGTGCTTCTGCGGTGATCTTAGACACCGAAAACGAAGAGAACATCACTTTAGTGGATATGGATCCTACGATGGTACAGAAAGAGAGGTTGTCCGACACTAAGATCAGTAAGGACATAACAGATCCTATGAGGAGAGAGTTAATGGAGATTCTAGAAAAGCATGAAGAAATTTTTACAGACGTGCCTGGCACCGCGAAGAATTACTATCATGCAATTGACCTCATAGATGATACCCCCATCAGACTGAAGCCGTACAAGTTACCTTTCACGACGCGGACGGAACTGAAGAAGGAAACAGATAAAATGATACGGATGGGTATCATTGTTCCCTCCACGTCGCCATACTCAGCGCCAGTGGTCGTTGTCCAGAAAAAGGACGGGAGTAAAAGGGTATGCTCCGATTATAGGGCCTTAAATAGGATTACGGTCTTCGATCCTGAGCCCATGACCACGACTCAGACTTTATTCACCAAGTTTGCCAAGGATAAGTTTTATACAAAACTTGACCTAGCCAAGGGCTATTGGCAAATTAAAATAAAGCCTGAGGACTGCCATAAAACCGGTTTTTCAACCGAAGATGGACATTTTCATTACCTCAAGCTTCCATTTGGTATGGTAAATGCCGGTGCGACGCTTGTAAGGTCAATGCGCAGGATTCTGGATGGAATTAACGATGTCGATTTTTATATCGATGATATCATCGTCCATTCCCAGACCTGGCGCGAGCATACGACTACGATTGAGACTGTTCTACAAAGACTCCAGGAGGAGGGATTCACCATCAGACCGACGAAGTGCGAGTTCGCCTCGTCGAGTGTTGAGTTCTTAGGTCATTATATTGGCAATGGCACGAAAGGATTAACATGAAGACAATGTAATCAAGATTAAGAAGACAGAGCCACCTAAGAATAAAAAGCAAGTAAGGTCTTTCTTAGGGCTCACTGGGTACTACCAGGATTTTGTAAAGAACTATGCAAAAATTGCAGCGCCATTGACTGACCTAACGAAGAAGGGTGAGCCGACGAAGATAAGGTGGGAATCCATACATCAGCAGGCGTTCGAAAAGTTGAAAGAAGCTTTAAGCTCGAAACCAATCTTGAAGATGCCAGAGTTGGAGAAGACATTCACGCTACAGGTGGATGCGTCCGGTACTTCACTGGGATTTGTCCTCCTACAGGAAGACGGAGGAATTCTCCATCCTATCGCATACGGGAGTAAGAAGTTGTCTGCAACCCAACAAAGGTATTCAACTTTGGAGAAGGAGGCGTTAGCGATCGTTATGGGCATCAGAAAGTTCGAGCCATACCTCTATGGGAAGGAATTTATCCTTCAGTCAGATCATAGACCGCTGACGGCTATGAATAAGAAGAGGTATGAAAATAATAGGATAATGAGGTGGTCTTTGTACCTTCAAAGATTCAGGTTTATCCTAAACCATATTAGTGGGAGAGATAACGTCATAGCTGACTACCTAAGTAGATCGTATGCCGATGATACACTGGGTTCGTCTTCAGAAGCCTCTACAGAAGAAGGAGCGCTGTGAAAATGAAACCAATGTTTTATCATCATGTAAATAAAGCAAAATGTACCAATTTGCTTCATGTTGGGTGGGCCAAAGATGTAATGCAGTGGTACATGAAGTATATAAATTGTTTTCATTTATTTGTTTTAAAATAGAGGTCACGTATTGCTATTGCAATATCATTTATTTTCTTTTGTCTATATACCTAATGTATGCTGCAAGGCCCGGTCAAACTGCTGTAAATATGTTTATATTGTAAGGAGAAACAATAACCAATGAGAACTCATCTTTTAAGACTTACTTTTAAAATCTGAATTGTCATTGGTCGTTGTTAACAAAGCTTTATTAATATTATTATTATTATTATTATTATTATTATTATTATTATTATTATTTTAAATTATTAATTATTATTATTATTATTTATATTATTATGTATTATTATTATTATTATTAATATTTTTAAAGCGAATTGCGAAAGGATACTGCGTATTACTTTATATATATATAAATGGTTTTATATATATATAAATAAGTATTTTATTGAATAAATGCATTTTTGTTAGAGGTGTGGAAGCTCATAATCTTCGATTTTCGTTAATTTCTTTATTCTGATTGGAATGAAAGATTGTTAATTCTTGAGAAGTAGTATGATATTACAAGGAGTACCAATCACGCCTTCCCTTCAGATGTCTGGTATATATTTGTTTTACTAAATTAATTAATAAATATATACATCATTTCACTTGCTGTTTTTAAGGATTGTGATTCGTTAAGAGGCGTAATCTATATTACTTAAACTCATATAAATAGTAAAAATAAGAATAATTTTGATCTTTCCGCTTTTCATTGTTGTTAACTAAAGTTGTATATAGTTGGTACCTACAAATGCCTCGTATGTCTCGATCAATTTTTATTATATGTTAGATTGTGTATTTTCGTAACCAAGAAGTGCTATGTTATGTGTTTTATTACAAAAGTAAATGTAATATGTGTTTTAAATTTAATGTGGTGATATAATATCGATGTGTAAAATATTGCCGTTTTGTTTATTGTAAAGATTAAGGTAATTAAGTTTGTGTTCTTAAAGCAATTGTGAGTAGATTGTATTTTATATGCATTGGTATATCAAAACGTCGTCTGCAGTTATGCATTTGTAAAGAGTATTGCATTTGAATTGTTGCTAGATGTTACTGGCAGGTAAGCTTGTATTTATGGTAATTTATTTTCTGAAGTTCCGCAATTAATACATTTTGGTGATAAATATAAAACATTTGTAAGTTTAATATTTATTTATTAACATATGGTTTAACGGTTGTAATCACAAATTTAATGTTTGCAACAAAAGATTATTTAATCACTAGTAGGCAACTCTTTGCATTGTAGTAACAGTTATAATAAATAGTCAGCTGATCCTTTATTATTTGGTCACACTGACGAATCGATGTTTTTGTAAATTTCAAATTTGATTAATTTTCAAGTAAAGATTTAAGATCACCTATCAAATCAATCAGTCTATATTATTTTTTGTTAATATATTTTATTTTATTATATATATTTATTAAATATAAATATTTTATATTTATATACCTATTTTAATGGCGAGGGATCTGTTATAAGTTCATTGGTAAGAGTATTTGGTATCGAAAAAAAGCTTGTTTCAGATAAGTGGCTATTGATGCACAATATTATGTACATATTGCGATTTGTTACATATATATGGGTCGTTGACTTCTATATTGCAAGGGATATATTTAAAGCATAAACAATATAATTTGACTATTTGGTTACTGAAGTTCTATCCATCGGCTTCGTGCGCCATGTAGTGGATATCTGCGGACATCTGATTGCATGTTCATGGATGTATAAAACTTAGTTTTGTTATAAAAGCAGTACTATTCATTTTTTTATTACAAGTTATTTTAAATTTATTCCAGTAGTTTTCTTGAGTGTTTCCAAGAGGTACTTTACTTTCTTATTTATTCAAATATTCAGATAGCTATTATTTTAGGTCTCAAAGACATTGATTTCATGATCAAAACATTGATCATAAAACAGGTAAATTCATTGATAACGAATAATATTGACTGGACGGTTTTCATATAAAGCAACGAACCCGTTCAAACCGTTGTTTCACTTGAAGGATCTTCAGGGAGATACGTTGGTGAGTTTTGAGTATAAAATTGCATTGTAGTATTGCACAGGCCGGTAACTCATTCAACAGGAGGTCTAGATACTGATACGATATATATAGGTTTGAGAATCTTGGAAAGTGTTAGTTGGTTGTATTGTCACGGGGCCTGGCCAAGAATTGTTTATCTGCTTAGAAGAGTAAGTTTATGACATATAATTTAATATCTTTTCAACCAATCCATTACATTTTGTAGGTTTGTCGTTGGTACATTATTTTCCTAGTTCATATGAATGCTATGTTAGCTTTATTAATGTGAAACATTGTTAATGTTTAGCAATATGTTCACTTACTTTACCTATATTAATCAGTGAACTTTGTTAATGTTTAACAGTTTATTCGTATGCAAGTTGTGTTAGGTTTGTCTTGTACATTATTTTCTTAGTCTTCATGTTACGCTATGTTAGTTTTGATTGATGTGAAACTTTATTACGTTAGAGATACTTCGGTTGATCAGTATAAATTAGCAATGTTGTGATAATTTTAGTTAAATTTAACTGTGTTCAGTGTAAGATTAACGTTAATATGTAAGAGATATGCTTGAAAAAAGTAAAATTATGGTTAGCGTTTTTGCATACCATGTTTGAGTCTGTTTAACAGGTGTTAAGTGTTGGACTTTGGTTATTGTTAACAGTTTATTTGTGTGTAAGTTGTGTTAGGTTTTGTCTTTTTGCATTATTTTCTTAGTTCATGTAACGATATTATGTTAGCTTTTTTGATGTGGAAACTTTAATTATGTTAGAGATATATTGTTGATCAGTATGAATAATTAACCAATGCTTGTGAGAAATTTTTAGTTAATATTACCATGTTAGTGTAAGATTAACGTTTATATGTTAGAGTTATGCTTGAAAAGTAAGAATAGGTTACGTTTTGCAATGCAATGTTAAGTTGCTTTAGTGGTGTTAAGTGTGGAACTTTGTTAATGCTAACAGTTTATTTGTTGTGAAGGTGTGTTTAGGTTTGTCTTTTTTGCATTATTTTCTTAGTTCATGTAAATGATGCTAAGTAAGTTTTAATAATGTGAAAACTTTGCTACGTTAGCATACTTTCGCTGCTTTGCTGTATGATAATTTACCAATGTTGTGATAAATTTTAGTTAAATATTACCATGGTAATGTAAAATAACATTGTTATGGTAGAGATATGCTTGACAAAGTAAGAAAATAGGTTAACGGTACTGCATGGCAATGTTAGCTACTTTACTGGTGTTAAGTGCGGTACTTTGTTATGTTGACTTGCTTATATTCGTGCGTAAATTGTGTTAGGTTTGTTGTTGTACATTATTTTCTTAGTTTAGTTGATGTGCTATGTTAGCTTATTAATGTGAAAACTTTTGTTACGTTAGAGTATATCATTGGTCTGTATGATAATTACACCCGGTTATGGTAAATTTTTGTTAAATATTAAAGTCTAATGTAAATAACAGCGATATGTTAGAAAAGTGTAAGTAGGTTTACGTCTTGTATGCTTATATTAGTTACTTTCACTGTTGTTAGTGCGGTACTTTTGTTAATGTTAACAGTTTTTCCCTGCTTAAGATGGGCAAGTTTGTCGTTGGTGGGTTATATCTATTCAGATGAATACTAATAACTTTATTAATGATAAACTTTGTTACGTCCAACATATATTGATTGATGTTTGTATAAAGAACTTGATTTTTATGTTATGTTTTATCCAAAATGATACTCGAAATGTGACTTGAATCAATAGAATCAATAGATCAATAGATCAAAGGATGGACAGGAGGGTAGCCGGATGCTGGCTGGATGGGGTTTGATTTAACATGATTTATGATTGTAGGTGTATGTAAACATGAAAATTTTGAGTTAAATTTGACCTTAATCAAGTAGATCAATAGATCACGGATGGTCAGGGGAGGGAGGTTGGATAGTAGTTTGAATTTACTGATTTTCTGATTTAGGGTATGTAAAACGTTACATTTTTAGTAAAAATTTGACCTTAATCAATAGATCAATAGATCACAGATGGTCAGGAGGGAGGTTGGATAGTGGTTTGATTTTGGTGATTTGCTGCTTTAGGGTTTGTAAAACGCATAACAATTTTAGTAAAAATTTGACCTTAAATAATAGATCAATAGATCAAGATGGTTAGGAGGGAGGTTGGATAGTGTTTTGATTTACTGATTTTACTGTTTTAGGGTATGTAAAACGTTACAATTCTAGTAAAAATTTGGACCTTAATCAATAGATCCAATAGAAATCACAGATTGGTCAGGGAGGGAGGTTGGATAAGTGGTTTTTGATTTACTGATTTACTGCTTTAGGGTATGTAAAAACGTAAATTTGTAAGTTATAAACATAAAAAGAATAAGAAATTTTATTTATTTATTTATTTATTTATTTATTTATTTATTTATTTATTTATTTTTTTTATTTTTTTCTTGATGGTTCTGAAACCATTATTTTCGAAATCTACAGACTCGATAACATATATAAAGACACCAATATTGTTGTTATACGAATGTTTATTAACTCGGCACGAAGTGGCTTTCCAGCGCAACGGTGGCGGAGCCAACTCATCAGATTCCATATACCAAGTCTTTCTAGAACTCAACTCTGAATCCTCTCACCAAATTTCAGCCTTCTACGAACACTTCGATTTTTTAATGGGGGTGGGGTCCCCTTCGGGGGACCCATGGGGACGTAACATCGTCCATGACTAGGGTACCTCCCCATCTAACACCACTCCAAATTTTATCACGATACGATAACTCTAACTTATATAGATATATGTCGGAGCATGAGGCGCGGTGCGGTGCGGTGCGGACCGGTGCAGTGCAGTGCAGTGCGGACTCGGAGTCGCTGAAGCAGGCGCAGAAGGGTTTAAAAAACAACTCAGAAGTGATCCCCTTCGGGGATCACTTCTTCGACGTAATAATAATAATAATAATGTGTATGTGTATGTGTATGTGTGCGCGCGCGCTCTCGCGCGCTGACGTAATCTCGTCTGCGACGAGATTACGTCATCACGCTCGAACCTAACTCTCGTTAGGCCTAATCTTGATCGCTCAGATCACGCCACAAGGGCGTAAGCGCAATATCGGCGTCCACCCTCGGGGGTGACACCCCTCTATATACATCCCACCGACTTGAAATTTACCCTGTTTCGTCCTTAACACATATATAGCTTATATTCCAAGTTTCAGAAACTTATCTCTATTCCTTTCATTTATCGAAACAGGTGGCAAGTGCGGAAGTGGCGTGGAATACTACATAATATATTATATCTATATATATTATATATATATATATATTAATAATAATAATTTTTTAATTTATTAATCCTTGTATTATTAATTCATTATATTCGTACATTGTTTATTTCGTTCAT
>JABUQX010048309.1:65000-66567 GCA_015478945.1 Trachelipus rathkii
TACCCTGTTTTGTTTATGCGTATGTGCGTTGTCCTCGCGAGCTGATTTTGAGTCCGAAGTGGCCGAAGTGTGCGAATAATTCCTCGATCTCGCGTGCCATCCTTCTTCTCTGGCAATCACGGGTGCTATATGTACCCTATTGAGTAGGTTGTCTTTCCTATATATCTATGTGTTAAAATAATAAAAAAAAAAAATGTTACTACACAAGTAATGAATACGGTTTTTGATAATTTTTCCAATCGCCAATTTTAGATGCAACTTAGCATTAATATTATAAACTAGTAATAAGAAATAGTAGAAAAAAAAGATCAGAATTAAGAAAAGGTAATAATTTAAAAACTTATAATAAAGATAAATTGTTTCTGTTCTATATAATATGATATATAACTTCAATCACGGAAATAACATCAAACATTTTAATAATATCCAAAATGCATATACAAAAATCAAAAATCTGAACAGGTTCTTCTTCTCGTTTTACAGTTTCTTTGAGCTCTCATTGGTTCGTGTATTCATTCTTGTTATCTTTACTTATGTTTTATTCTTGTTATCATTTTTAAGTTGTTGGTTTGTTGTTATTTTTATTGTTAGTTGTGTCACCTCTTTGTAGACAAGGTTATGTATGTATTAGTTTTAGTTAGTGTTTGATTTGATTGTTGTTGTTGTTGATGTTTAGTTGTTGTTGTTGTTGTTGTTGTTGTTGTTGTTGTTGTGTTGTGTTGTTGTCTTCATCTTCAATCTTCCTTTGTTGTTCATCCTTATCAGCTTCTAATCGTAATCTTTCTTCTTCTACTCTTTGTTCTAAATGTATCCTTTCTCATTCTTGCTTTTATACTTATTACCTCCTTCTTTCTATCATTTAATTACTTCTTTTTTTTATTCTTATTACTTCTTTTCTCTATTCTTTTTTTACTTAGATAATTTCTTATATATAATAATATTTGAATATATTTTATAGTTAACTTACTCACTCAATTCTTTTTCTCTTCCTAATCTTTTCATGTCTTTAGCACTGATAAACCTTGTCGTCTAGTTCATCCGATCTTCCTCCCTTTCTCTCTCTCTCTCTCTCTCTCTCTCTCTCTCTCTCTCCTCTTTTCTCTCTCCCACATTTTGTTTATCTGTATCTCCCTTTCTTACTCTCTGTATCTCTCTATCTTTCTGTCTCTCTCTTACCTTTTTTTGACTATTTTACCTAGTGAATTGTCCCTTATTTGTAAAAGCGCCTTTTTTTTTTTATTTTTTTTTAAAGAACTTATTTCTGGTTATGAGTGTGCCCTGCAAGCTTTTACTGTCCCATAAATAATACCCCACCCACCCTCCACCTCTGAGGGGTGAAATAAAGAATTAACTGCCATCAGATTAGGGAACATCACTTAAACACCACGGGCCTATATGAAATTCATCAGAGTTGTGGAAAATAGATTCTAGGTCCATGGATATCAAAGGCTGACACATCCTAACACACTTTACAACACATGGCGTTTGAAAGCAGAGTTGGAGTCATTAATTTTTTTTTTGTCAACTATCTCCTGCTCCACCATTTTAAAATTGACCAGATCCTACT
>JABUQX010048310.1:10000-17500 GCA_015478945.1 Trachelipus rathkii
TTGAAGTATGTAGTGGATATTAAATCAGTGAGGGGGTTAGGAATTGGATTATCGGATCATTATGTTGTTTTATGTAAAATTAAGATAGTGGGTGCTTGAATGGAGATGAAGGTGATAAGGGAGGAGGTTGGTAGAAATTAAGAGTAGAAGTTAATGAACAAGATATAAGGATAAGTTATTTAAAGCGCTTGCAGTAAACTCATTGAATATAAACAAGTTGAACTGAAACAAATCTGAAGCAAATAAGGAAACGGTTGTTAGTAGTGCAAAAGAAATATGTGGATGTGCTAAACTAGGAAATAAGAATGTTAACAGTAGAGTGGTGGAATGAGAGGTGAATTGCAAAGCGGTTTAAAAGTAAAAGGAGCCTGGTTGAATGTACAAAAAGTCAATGATGAGGTTGCAAAAGAAAGATGTTTGGAATTATATAGGAGGAAAAATGGAATAATAAAAAATACATACAGAGGAGGAAAAAAGAGGTAAATGAACATTTTGGAGGAGGATGATATGGGTAGAAGCTGGAAGGAAGCGCGAAAGGTTAAGAAATGATATAAGGGGAATCTGCTTAGTAGTAATAAATACCGAAGCGACAGAGGTGGTTTTTACCCCCTAAGGGGTAAAATTTTGGGCATCTCACTTAGGTTCGTGGGGGTAATTTTTTGGCCTGGTGTGTGAGCATTACCCTCCTCACGCTCTTTCATGGGGGTATTTTCAGACATTGCCCCCGGGCCTGTGCGTCTCACACACGCGGAGCGTGTTTGAGCATTATTCGTGGTCATGTAGGTTCCTGAGGTGGTTTCCCCCCCTCTGCCTGCTCTTGGTGGGTGGGTTTAAAAACCCTCTCGTTCTCTATAGGGTGTTTTCCAGGATTTAGGAGGTTCTTACCCCCCACCCCTCTCACATGTTTCTATGCACATGACCTCTCCAATCTCTGAGGCTTCATCTGTGCTTTGCTCATCTCTCGCGGGGATTGTAAAGTTCGGGAGGGTATTTTCACTTGCCTTTAACCCCCTACGGAGCCTCACCTGTTAATGACCACCACAACTACTACGTCATTCATGTTAATGCACATACGTTTGTGCGCATATCTGACTCCTCTTCCTTCTGCACCAGAACCGCAGGATGACACATCCAGAGAGTGACTAAAATGTGGCGTCATCCAGTCGCTGTATAGACTTGATTCGAACATCTGCTTTTCCGTACCGTCTTGACAATTTTATAGTATTAAGACCACTAAGCCGTATTAAGGCCCAATATAAGGTGAAGATTGAAGCTTTCTATAGCTCATGACAAATATATCGGCTTACTTTCCACTAATTCCCGAATTCCAAACTTAAATTTAATTTAGAATTAGTTAAACTGCTATACAATAATATATATATATATAATATATATTATATATATATATTTATAAATATATAGAATTTATACATCACTAATACTATATAAATATATATATATATATATATATATATATTATATATATATATATATAGAGAGAGAGAGAGACGAGAGAGAGAGAGGAATAAAAAATGCCTATGCACTTAAACTGTGAAAATATTCCATATATTTTACCATAAGTATATATATATATAATATATATAATATAATATATATACTATAATATATATATATATATAAATATATGATATATATATATATATAAATATATATATAATATTAAGAGAGAAGGAGAGAGAGAGATCCAAGAGAAGAAGCATCGTAGAACTAAGACCACAAAGAAAGGAGAGAGAGAAGACCAAAGAGAAGAAGCATCATAGAAACGTAAGACCAAAGAGAAGAAAGAGAGAGAAGAAAGACAAGAGGAGAACGATAAGACAAAGAGAAAGAGAGAGACCACAGAGGAAGAGCATCAAATAGAATCGAAGAACAAAGAGAATGAGAGACCGATGAGAGATTCAAGCTTCCACTTGTCCACTTACATTAATCATCTATGAATTAAACAACCAAAAAAAACATGCAAAACAAACGCAAGCGGCCACTGTAAACATTTTTCTTACAAGATGCCTTCGGATGCTAAGCTGACTATAACAGAAACAACACAATGATTTTAAATATAAATTCCACTGGCGGAAAATTTTACTTCCCACTTCAAAATCTCTGCCTTTTAAATTAAAAATATTATTATTATTATTATACATTATTATATCATTATTATTAGTTATTATTATTATTATTATTATTATTATTATTATTATTATTATTATTTTTTATTATTATTATTATTATTATTATTATTATTATTAATTATTATTATTATTATATTATTATTATTATTATTAGATTTTATTAATTATTATTATTATTATTTATTATTATTATTATATTATTATTATTATTATTATTATTATTATTATTATTATTATTTTTATTATTATTATTATTATTATTATTATTATTATTATTATTATTATTATTATTATTATTTTTATTATTATTATTATTATTATTATTATTATTATTAATTTTCATTATTATTAATTATTATTATTATTATTATTAATATTATTATTAATTAAATTATTATTTCTGCATGTAAATGAAATATATATGTTCTTTTTAATATAGAGGATATGAAAAAGTTTTTACTCTAAAATTTTATTGCTACATTAGTAAAATATACATGAGGTGTACATATATAAATAAACTTCACCTCCATCCACAAACATCTTGATGCTCCCCTGATGGAAATGTAACATAACTCCAGAAAGCTCCTTTCTTATAGTTGTTATTATATAATTGATCAGCCTCTTTTCTTGCCCGTTCATCAAGATCTTGATCTGCCAAAGCACGTATCTTAGATGAAATTTTTAGATGGATTGGGAGGGGGATCTTCATTTTAAATCGTTCTACATTAACTATAAATGTTTTATACACATTACTCGTTTCCGTAATTTTCTCTATATGGCCGTCCAGTAAGGGGATCATATTATTTATACTTTAATGTTATATCGAAGTATAATAGTTTCATTCCTTCCTTCACTGCAGGCTGAGGCACGCATTCGGTGACCGTGGACATTATCTGATGCCCAAACAATAACTCGTTTGGACAGGATCACGGGTGTGTGAAGGATGTTAGTTGGAAAATCGGATGTGTAAATTAACGACACGTGTACCATGATTTTTAAAATAAAAACAGATCCTTTGAATATATGTTATAACGCCGCCCATGGCTAAACATTTTAAAAATGTATTACAAAAGCACCAAACCCTGTTTACGCTACGGCCGTTCAGATGCTACTGAATACCATATTCGCTACACATGTACCCATGAACCTTTAAACTCGTGAGACGTCATAAACATGAATTTTTCCTGAAACTTTAGCAGTTCAGTTTTGTGAGACGCACAGGGGCAGGGGCATTGTGACTTAATGTAATGTCTAAAAATACTCCATGAAAGAGCGTGAAGAGTGTAATACTCACACCAGACCAAAAAATACCCCCACGAACCTACGTAAGATGCCCAAAATACCACCCTACGTACGAAAGGAGCGATAATACCCCCCTGGGGGTAAATCACCTATGTCGCTTGATGATCTTATTACAACTTTGGCTTAAATAAATGAATAAGGATGGTGCTTTCGTAACTGATAAAATGGATGTGAGGGGAGTGTGGAGGAAACTAGTCGAAAACTGCATAACATTGGCAGTAATGAGGAGGTGATAGTGAATGTGGTGTGGGTTTGGATGGTGCAAAGATTGGCAATGGGTATTTTGGAGATGAGGTCATTAGTAAGGATTAGGTAATGGGTAGAGTGAGAAAGTTGATGAATGGTAAATTTGTAGGTATATATGAAATTACTGGTGAAATGATCAAGAATGGAGGTGAGATAGTAAATGATTGGATTTGGAAGCTGTGTAACAAAACGTTTATGGAGGGTATAGTTCTGAGGGATTGGGGGAAAGCAGAACCCTTATATAAGGGTAAGGGGGATAAGGGTAGCAGTAAGAATTATAGGGGAATTAGTTTATTGAGTGTTGTAAGGAAGATATATGCTGGTATTTTGATCGAAAGAGTGCGTCGAGTGTCTGAAGAACTGATTGATGATGAAGAAGGTGCGTTCAGAAGTGGTAGAGGATCTTTGGACAAATCTTTACATTGAAACAAATGAATGAGAAATTGAGAGAGAAGAAGAATTAATTGTTTCTAGGTTTTATGGATTTGCAACAGGTGCATGATAGGATTAATAAGGAAATTCTGTGGCAAGTGTTAGTGATATATGGTGTTGGTGGTAGGCTTCTGAATGGATCAAAGTATGTATGACGATGGTGAAGCTTGTGTAAGAATATATGGGTCGAAAGTGATTGGTTAATATTAATAGTGGAGTGAGGCAGGAATGTGTTATGTCTACTTGGTTATTCAATTTGTATATGAAAAAGGTTATGAAAGAATTAGACGTGGGGTGCAAGGGGTGGTGTTAGAAATGATGAAATGGAAGAGA
Source organism: Trachelipus rathkii (assembly GCA_015478945.1). Lineage (NCBI taxonomy): Eukaryota > Metazoa > Arthropoda > Malacostraca > Isopoda > Trachelipodidae > Trachelipus > Trachelipus rathkii. The sequence continues at coordinate 14,464 of JABUQX010048310.1, forward strand.
GTGGGTGTGCCCTATTTATTATTATGGGAGATTTCGTTTTTGTGTGGCAATTTGAAAGAGTTTGAGAAGGATAGTAGAAAGATTTGGTAGGTTTGTAAAAGAGGGGTTTGGAAAGAAACGCATTAGAGTAAAGCTATGGTTGTGTGAGGGGCAGTCCAAGGTTGAAGTTCTGCTAGATGGTGAGTAGCTGAACAGTGTCTGAGTTTAAATATTAAGGAATATGTTTGTTGTAAATTTAACGGAATAATGCAAATACTTCTGGTTCGTTCGGCTATAGCAGTAGATTTAGCTGGTGCAATAAATCTTGTGGATGTAAAATTTACTAAGTCTTCAGTTGCGCTAGGGTTTACATGAGGGTATGTTTGTTACTGTGTTATGTATAGAGCGAGACTATGGTTAGAATAAGAGGTATAGCTCTAAAGTACAATGTGTTAAGATGGACAATCTTAGGGGTTGTTAGGTGTGGAGAATTGATAAAATGAGAGAATAAGAACATAGAGAGTTGTGTGGTGTGAAGAAAAGGAGTAAATGAGAGAAATAAAATGAAAGTACGTTGAGAATGTTTGTCATGGGGAAAGGTGGATGATAGTCGGTTTGGCTTAGCAGATGTATAGTGGCTGAGGTGCTGTTAATCGACCGGATTGGGAGACAGAAGAAAAGTGGATTGAGTCAGTAAGGAAAACCTGGAGGAAAGGAATGTGAAGTTTGTCAAAGGCGAGAAGAAAGGTGCATAATAAGAGTGAAGGCGGGGTTTTGTGAGGGGTGTGGTTGCTGGGCCACCTGGTTCAAGGGATGAACCCTACATTGATGAGAATGGCTATTATAGTGAGGGTCCGTCGCAGTCCAGTAAAGGTCCTAGGGTGGATTTTTCTGACTGCCACGAGTTCCCCCTAAAAAGTATAAAGGGGGCGGTTAAGCTGGATATCTTTTCGCACTTCTGCGTCATTATCTTAGCTAACTTACTTTTCTGTCGTTCCGGTGCTATGGTTGCGCCCTTTCCCCCAGTCCCTCTTCGGAGAGAAGGTGGGTGATGATGATGTGCTGTGATATGATGAGGTATTGATGTATGTGATGAATGAGGATGATTGGATGATGATGATGATGATGATGATGATGATGATGATGATGGAGATGATGATTATATGATGATATGATGATATGATGATGATGATGATGATGATATGATAATATATATATGATATTATATATTATATATATATATATATATATATATATATATATATATTATATATATATATATATATATATATCAATATATATATATATATATATATATATATATAATATATATACCTATATTTTCTTACCTTCTCACCCGTGACCACCCTATCATGAGAGACCAATAACCGGCGTCCAAATACCCCGCCGCCGCCAACTGGCATCCCTCCAGAGATCTTCCAGTGTTGAAATGTTCCAAGATTTTGCTGGGACTGTAGCGATGATTGACAGAAGAGTGAAACTGGGATGTGTTTTCCGGGACCTGGTACAGTTTTGACAGATATTTGTAGTTTTTGGGTTGAAATCGAATCTGTGTTTGTATTATTGTATGTTTGGGTGGTTGGCGAGTCTTAATTTGGCCAATGATGACTGGCTTAGTTCTTGGTAGGGAGTTGAATTCTGGTGTTATTTCTGGTGGATGGTTTGTTTAAAATGTTGTTTGGTGGTCTGCGTCTTAGGTAGTTTTCTGTTAGTGTCGTGTGAATTTATTTGTTGTATGATGTGTTGTTGGGTGGCGGTGGAATGTTATTCAGAGTTTGCTTGAAATATAGAGCTGATGAAGAAGGAGGTTATTTGAGTCTGTGGTGGGTGGGGTTGGAGAGAGCAAATGGGTGTTGGGTTGTTTGGGTTTTGGCAAAGATTTGGTGCCTATCATGTCCAGGTGTATGTCTATGGGGTAGAATTTTGGTTTCTTCGTGTAGGTGTTGTTGTGGTGTTGTGGATGTACATCCTGTTATGATTCGTAGTGCTTTTGTTTGTGTTTATGGAATTTATTTATGTTGTTTTTAGTCAGTAATGAGTGACAAGTTGGAGAGGCATAGTTTAGAGTCGGACGAAAGTATTGTTTGTATATGGTCGTGGATGTTCGTTTGTTGTTTGTGAAGTCTGTGTTACTCCGAGGATTTTGGGAGTTTTGTTGAGGGGTATGGTAATGTTGTTTAAGTAGACGGCTTAGGGTGTGTGGTGCCAAGTTGGTGGTCAGTGGTGATTAATGTGGTTGATGATTTGTTTGGCGAGGCGGACATTCTGTTTTCTGCTAGCCATGTATGAAGTTGATTAATGTATTGTTGCGTCAGGTCTATGGTAGTGTTTAGGTTCTGGTGTGTAGTGGCTATGGTAATGTCATCCGCGTAGGTTATGTTTATGTGGTCTGCTTGTGGTTGTGGGAGGTCGGCTGGGAAAAAATTGAATAATGTGGGATAGGTGCGCCTTGGGTGTATCTCAGTTGCGATGTTTATCTGCTCGGATTTGGTGTTGTTTGTTTGTATTTGTGCTGTTTTTCCTGATAGGAAGTTGGAAGTTCATTTCTTTAGGTTAGTGGGGATATTTGTTTTTGTTATTTTGTCAATTAAATTATGTTTGGGTACTGTGTCAAAGAGTTGTTAATGTCGATTGCTATGATTATTGTTTTGTGAGTGGGTTTTGATTGTAGGTTGAATGATGTTTATGAGTGAGGTTGTAGTTGACTGGTTTTGTTTGAAGCCTTGTTGGAATTTGGTGTTTGGTAGTGTGGAATTATTTTTGTTTAGTAAATATTTTTTCTAGTAGTTTGTTTGCAATAGTGTTGATATAGAGGGGATCTTTTCCTGGTTTCAGCATGGGTCATAACGATGGCTCTTTTCGCGATAGGGAAAATGAAATTTAGGCTGGTGGAACTATTGTATTTGTGCTAACTGATTTAAAGCTGTGTTTCTTAGGTGTTTGTTTGAAATGTTGTTTGGGCGGGTTGCAGGTGAATTTTTAAGTGTATTTGTTATGTTTTCTAAGTCCGTTGTGGTTACTTCTATTGTTGGGTCGT
>JABUQX010048310.1:22500-27500 GCA_015478945.1 Trachelipus rathkii
TTTATATATATATTATATATATATATATATGGACCGGCAATTTTTTTAGGTTCAAAATCGGTAAAGATTATGTTAGTTTTGCTAAGTATCAGATTTACCTGTGTTCTTAACAAAACTTATCATAAACCTTAACTTAATGGGTATAAATAGAAAAAAAATCGGTTAAGATAGATTAAATTTATATATGAGAGGTTTGGCAGCGTCCTTTTAGTCCCTTTACATGGGGACGAAATATATAATAAAAAACGATTATCGAAAAAATCGATGTTTCGTCAATCCTCTAATCTCAATTATTTTATTATTATTATTATTAATTATTATTATTATTATTATTATTATTATATTATTTATTATTATTATATTATTATTATTATTATTATTATTATTATTATTAATTATTATTATTATTATTATTATTATTTATTATTATTATTATTATTATTATTATTAATTATTATTATATTGTTATTTAACGGGTTGTGTGAAAAGCAATCGCGTGCGGGCGCTTTCGCGCCCTCAGGCGCGAATCGATGCGTACGCTCGCAGGCGAAATATTTGCGAGTGAACGCATTGAATACTAGTTGTAACGTTATTCTATAACGTAATGCATTGTATACCGTTTTCTAAATAATTAAATATATTTTCTTTTAACTATGACTTTAATAATTTTGCAAACTCAATTTCTTTTCAAATATATACATTTTTGTTTTAATCCTCTTTTCATATACCGTTTCTAAATTTTGATCTTTAAACTATAATATTTGAGTCCATCCATTTTCTTTTAACCTGCGACAATTATATTTTCACAATTTCTTTTGCAAACCTAAACTATTATTTTTTCTTTTCCTTAAAATTTTATTATTTCCTAACTTCTATTTTGCTTGAAATTGTTATTTATTTTGAAAATATGTTTATTATCAGAAAATAAATTTCACTATGAAACATTTTATTTTTTACTAAAGAAAATAATTTTTTATTAAAAAAAATATGTACCTTATTGACCCTAAAGCAATAAAGCAGTAGCGCAAACCTCCCGTACAAGCTCTTCGCCTCCCTTCCCCCCGCCCCCAAAAAAAAAATCACATTTTATCCCCCCCAAAATCTGTATTTTCTCTACTGCTTTACTACTTTTAAGGTCATTAATATGTAATTTATTGGCCCTAAAGCAGTAAATCAGTAGCGCAAACACCTTACACAAGCCCCTCTCCCATGCGACCGTGCGCATTTGCTTTGTCACTTTAAGGTCAATAAATATATACTTTATTGACCCTAAAGCAGTAAAGCAGTAGCGCAAACATCCCTTACAAGCCCCTCCCCCGTCCCGCCATTCACTATTGCTTTATTGCTTTACTGCTTTAAGGCATTTTTGAACTCATTTTGTATAAATTTAACGTGAAGATAACTACATTACATGTAAAATATTAAAAACATTTTAGGTTTTTACCAAATTTTATCAATTCTTGTCATAAATCAAACTCTATCAACAACCCCCCCTACCCTGTCATATGGTGATCTATTGAACAAGTGATTAAAGTCATACTTAAAACACATTTTGTATAAAACTAACGTGAAAATATGTTTTTTTTTGCATATGAACGTTACGTAAAATTATTAAAAACATTTTGATTTTACAATTTTTATTAAAAATATTAATTAATCAATAAATCAATAGATCAAATTCTACTCAGCCACCCACTGTGATCTACTGATCAAGTGATTAAAGTAATATTTAAACTTTGTTATGTGTATAACATAACATAAAAATATGTTCTTTGCATGAACATTACGAAATTGTTAAAACCAGAGACCTCGTATCATCTTTCAGCTTGATACAGGCCATTCCAGACCGTAATATATTTGTTAACAGAGAATATGCTAACAAACACTTAATCAGTGTTTCATTTTAACATATATTTTATGAAGATACTTTAAAATCTTGTGACTTTTAATATGAATTACAAAACATTAGGTAATAGTAATGTCTAACATGTTGAGGAAATAGCATGAAATACTTTTATGCTTATCACATTTTAAGCTCCGTCTCTTTCAGATAATAACAGTACAAAACATGAAAATGATTTTTTGCTTATCACATTCCATATTATAAATTATTATATATTATATTATTATATTAATTATTTAATTATATTTATAGTTATTACATTATTACATTTCATATTATAATTTTCATATTATAAATCCAGTGAATTAATTAGACGAACTGGTGAAATTTAGCATCAGCGCATGTAGCGGTAATTTGGCAATACCGCATATATGTGTTTTTTTTTCAGCTAATTAAAATCTTTATTATATTTCTAAACTGGTAACTAACCTAGCATTACCTAACAAAACTTAACATAACCTTACTTTTCCATCATATCGAATAGTTTTGTTGACATGTATTATATCTAACAAAACCTAACAAAATTTATCATGATCTACCCTATCTAACGTACGGAATTACGAATTATTGCTACCCTAAACCAAGTTTTTAACTTACCAAATTTAACATACATAACTGCTACCCTAACATACCTTTAGTATGAATGAAAGGCCATCATTGACAAGACTAAGTCATTATCAATTCAGATTCATAGTTCCATATGATTGATACACTGTAGGATGTGGTCAGGTTGTTAGGCTATGTCAAGTATTGTTATGTAATCTGGATTGATAATGACTTAGTATTGTCAATAATAGCTTTTTATTCATACTTGGGTTATGTTAGGGTAGTTATGATATGTTAGCTTTGATAACTTTAAGAACTTGGTTTATGGTTACAGTTATTCGTAGTTCAGAAAATTAGATAGGTTAACTAATGTTAAATTTTCCGAGTTTTGCTAGATATTACTATATTTACAACTATTGATATGATGGAAAAGTATGTTTAGACTAAGTTTCATTAGGTAATGTTAGGTTAGTTACTAATTTAGAAAAGAGAAATATAATAGAGAATTTCGTAAGCTGAAAGACATATAGCGGTGTTACTAAATTACCGCTACATGCGCTGTTGTTAAATTTTATCAGTTTGCGTCATTAATTCACTGAATTTATAATAAGTAATATGAAATGTTATAAGCATAAAATCATTTTCATGTTTTGCATTTATAATCTGAAAGGGACGGAGCTTAAAATAGGATAGGCCTAAAAGTATTTCATGCTATTTTCTCAACATGTTAGACATTACTATTATTATGAAAAGTTACCAGATTTTAAAGTCTTTTTAAAATATTTGTTAAAGTGAAACAATGATTAAGTGTTTGTTAGTATATTCTCTGTTAACAAATATATTACGGCTAAGGAATGATTTTTATCAAGTTTATGAAAAGGATTAATTTATAATATTTTTATGTAATGTTCGATGAGAAGAACACCATTTTATATATTACACACATAATACAATTTAAAGTATGACTTTAATCACTAACTCAATAAGATCATAGATGAAGGGAGGGAGATTCTTGATTATTGAGTATATTGATATTTTTTATAAAAATTTTTAGTAAAAAATAAAATATTTTAATTATTTTAACATGTAATGCCGTTTATTCTCACTTCCGCTTTTATAAAAAATGTGTTCAACAATATGTCAAAGTGGTAAAGCAATGCGCCATGCAGATTGGAGAGGGTCTTGTAGCGAGGTGTTTGCGCATGACTACTTTAACTGCTTTAGGTCAATAATGTAACATTGTTAATGACCTTATAAGCAGTAAAGAACGCGTCGGTTTCGCGCCGGTTAGCACCTGTGGGTGAGTGACCTCGCGTTTGGCTTTATAATGGTTTGGCTAATAATAATAATAATATATAATAATAACTAATTAATAATAATAATAATAATAATAATAATAATTAATAGATAATAAGTAAATAGATAAATTTAATAATAATAATAGTAATAATAATAATAAATAATAATAATAATAATAATATAATAATAATAATAATATATAATAACATAATAATAAATAATAATAATAATAATAATAATAATAATAATAATAATAATAATAATAATAATAATAATAATAATAATAATAATAATAATAATAATAATAATAATAATAATAATGAATAATAATAATAATAAACATACTAACTAATAATCATAATAATAATAATTAACAAAGCAATAATAATAATAATAATAATAATAATAATAATCAATAATAAAATAAAATAATAATAATAATAATATATAATATAATAAATAATAATATAATAATAATAATAATAATACTGATAATAATACTATAATATAATAAAATATAAAATAATCATATAATTAAATTCAAAAGGATTGACTATGGTGACTACTATTACTACCACTAAATTAGAGGAGTTGAGGACTGTGTATTTGATCTCATACCTAGTCATTGATGTAACATACCATATCAAGTTAAACAAGTTTTGGATTCAAGCGCGTATTACTCTGGCTAGCTCACCTCAGTCTCTTTTCTCAGCTATGCTCTGGCGCTTAATTTTTTTCTGGGCCCCCATCCTGGTGGCGGCTCAGACCTCGTCCAAGGAGCTTTAGACCCTCAAAATCAAGTTCTACCGGTTCGTAAACATAGAGGAAAGATACCTCCACTTGCACTATTGTTTACTTATTTCAAGATTCGACTCCGGCTTTACGCTCAGGCTCAAGTGAACTCCAATATAGGACATTATTCACGGATGCGACTCATTCTTCTACTCCGATTTCCTTCTTAGAACCTGTCGGCTGCTTTTTCTTCATCTAACTAATGGTATTAACCCAGTTTTAAGGCTCTCAACCCCCTATGGTCACCACATCATCAAATTAGATCCCAAGTGTGAAAAAATACGATTCACTTAAGAATCAGATAAAAACTTGAACACCATAACTCTATGACTCAATTACCAGCTATATATATATATTATATATATATATATATATATAATATATATGATATATATATATAGTATATATATTATATATATAATATATATATTATATATATAATATATATTAATATATATAT
>JABUQX010048310.1:30000-55000 GCA_015478945.1 Trachelipus rathkii
GATTTTGGAGGATTCATTACTATCCAAGTAGGGTTTTGTCAGGGGAAATTGCCCGTTTACATGTATTTCCTAACCAAGTGGATCTAGATGCAAATTTACTCACTTGATAGCAGCCTGCTTCAAGTTTGGCGACATTTGGAAATTCTAGTCACATGGACTCCGTTTCGCAATCCAATACTGAGCCGCCTTTTTATGCTAAAAGCTGAGAGAAAGTGGATTCTTTATGCTAATTTAGAATATTCTTTTTTGGCCATCGTTGTTTAGCGAGTGTGTCTTGAGATCAGCGTAACAGACCACTATATCCGACCTGTAATCCATATTACAAAAAATTTCTCTACTGACTGGCAATGTTTGTCAGTTCGGGTAGCCAGCCCGAGATTCGAACGCACTGCTCTCGCTGAGGGGAAAAATTCGATTTAGGAAGACCTTTAGTCATATATAATATATATATATATTAATAATATATATATATATATATATATATATAAATATATATATAATATATTAATATTATGATATATATATATTATATATATATATATATATATATATATATATATAATCGTTCTTCTTCACCCACAAGTCCAAGATCCCTTGTGATTAGGAATAGGAAGCTGCTCATTTATGTGTGACAAGTCGTATACCTTGTATATATATTATATATATATATATATATAATATATATATATTTTATATATATATAATATATATATAATTATATAAGTATATATATATATATATATATTATATATATATAATAATATATATATCTATACTATATATATATATATAATATATAATATAGTATATATATATTATATATATAGTATATATATTATATATATATAGATATATATATATATTATATATATATATATATTACTACGTTCAAAATTAACCGCACCACAAGGTATGTGGCGAAGAAGGGTAGCAATAGTGAAGAACTTTATTGGACAATACAATAACATGTTGAATTCCTTCCAGAACCGTAGGTTGATAGAGTGTGAGGCAAAGGTGCAGCCAAAGGCTCGCAGTAGGGTTCGGAGGTTAGGCGCTGCAAACACATGTTGGTACTTACGGCGACGGCCGCGGGGGTTGCTGTGTCTGTCTCAATACTCTTTGCACGGATGACTGCCTGCTCTCGATGAGTGGCGAATGGTCCTTGACAAGTGATTTTGATCCCATACGTCCGTACAGTGCTGTCGCAGGTGGGGGGGGGGGTCCTTGGAGGGTTTGCAGCTGTCGGATCAAAAGACGTTTAGGATATCCCACAAATGTTCGGTTAGGTTGAAGGTCGGCGGACCTAAGTGCTGGGTACTCCAGCGTCGTAATTTGAACGTCTAAGGTAGTATACACACATTGGACTTGTGTGTCTTGCATTGTAGCATTATACGAAAGCGTCCACCGAGTGGGAGCATATGGCAGCGACATATGGTTCGAGATGTTTGTGAATATATTAGGCTGTAAGGGTGCCTCATGAAAGATGTACAACGCGTATGGGGGGGGGCCCCGATACAGAGATGCCTCCCCAGACATAACTGACCTACACTACCCAAACGGCGGCACCTGCACCACATTGCATTGCGCGAACCTCTCCGTCGGTCCGTTGGGATACTTTAGCACGCCTGTCCGAGGCGTTACAGAGACACTCTTCGGACTCGTCCCGTAAGAGAGTACTCTTGCACCAATCTAGCATCGTATCATCCTACTTGCTGTGATGGTCTAACCGACAAGTTGCATCATCTTCGCAGCAACTCACGCCCTACTTTAAATCGCGTATACCACTCGTAAAACTCGGTTCGCGATAATGATTCATCACCATACACCTTCTTTATCAAATTGAATGTTTTTGTAAACGTTTTCCGTAATTTAACACAGAGTGTATAACTCAAAGTGGACATTCTTTATTAACACTCTTTTCCGACAACACACAACGACAGTGTCTCAAAGCAAACTGAATTGTACACCCGGACACATACCCCAGGGTCGCTTTAGTTTACGTAGGATTTTTGTTTCCCAGTTTTTTTTTTTTGATTTTAGGAGGTTAGCATTTCTCAAGCTTTTTTTGTATATGAAACTTCTCTCTCTTTATATGAGAACAGCCGTTTAGAATCCGGCCTTGATTCTATCCGTTACGTGATTCAATTTTATGTTGACATATTCCTCCCAATTGCCCCAAAGTCTCTTGTATCATTGGGGAATGATTATTTTGATTTTCTCTATTTTATTCGCTATAAACTGCTTACTAATTGAAGAAGTAAGGTCTTAATTAGGTTTTATAACAAAATTGTTTATGTCTGTTCTACAATATTTTAATCCCAAATTCTACCTTTGGAGTTTAAAAATATGCGAGTTAAAAGATACAATTCTTCCAGATTGTAATTGAATGTTTCATTATTTCTTTCTTTTTTATGACCTGATTAAAGATTCTTTCGATTTAGGTCAATGAAAATAGCTTGAATACATAGTTTCGGAATATTTCTTTTCACAATTTCTCTACCTGGTCCTAAGTTGATTTTATGCACATTATTAACAACGCAATTACACGCACATGTTAGTTAATTACTTTCGCTCATTCGAACATGTTCTTTTTTTTCAAACATTTTTTTTTTTAACATATTAATATTCCTTGAAAGTATATTTCAAAAGAAATTTTTTTTAATGATGAGACATATAGATTAATATATCGATAAAATATCGAATTAATCTGCACAAAATTTTATCGAAAAATAAATGGCTTGATTCGATATGTATGCATATCGGTCGTCCGCAAGCCAAAGTTATGAGCTGTTCTCTCGCAGAAATCAGTGTAAATTTTTGTTTTTAACTAGAACTGTAAAATAATTTGGACTCTATAATTTTAAATAACAGAGATAATATCTTTATATTAGTAAATATTACTTAATATTAGTATTCAAATGCGATTTGTATTGCAATTTTTAATATAAAATGTAAATATTTCTTTAGCATTCATGACTTTGAATTGACGCTGATGTTTTCAGTCTTTTGTTGTTCGTGCGGTGAAACAGTCTAAACCTATGCTTGAATTAGTATTTCATATATTAACTATGAACTTCGATACTATCTGACTTGTTTAATATAAAGAGAACAGTCTAAATGGAAAATTATAGAAACGAAATTTATAAAACATTACTATTAACTTATTATTTTGGAAATATAAGTGAATATATGAACTTTAAATCAATATATTTGGTCAACGCTCTTGCTTATCAAAGTAATACTGCTATTATTATTATTATTAATTATATTACTTATTATTATACTAATTATTATTATTATTATTTTGAATTATTATTATTATTATATATTATATTATTATTATTATTATTATATTTATTATTATTATTAATTATTATTATTAAGTAGTAGTAAGTGTCAGTATAGTAGCTAGTAGTAGTATACTTTTTAATTATGTATTATTATTATTTATATTATTATTATGTGATTATTATTATTATTATTATTAATTATTATTATTATTATTATATTATTATTATTATCATTATTATTATTCTTATATAGGTTGCAGTTGGTGAATTAACATAAATTTTTTTCTTTAAGTTAACCACATAACGGAATAAAACCCAACGTTCTTTACATTGGTGGATTAAATTTCAAAATTAAATTAATTTCATATTAGTTATTTTAAATTAAGACACAATAGAAGAGTTCTTACCAATATATTGATGAATCTTGGTCCATCAGCAATTGTAAAAATTTATCCAGCCCGTAGTTTTTTGTAAAAGACCAGAAGTATTTATCTATTATTATTATTATTATATTATTATTATTACTATTATATTATTATTATTCATTATTATTATTATATTATAATTTTATTATTTATTATTATATTAATTATATTAATTATTATTCATATATTATTATTATTATATTATTATTATTATTATTATTATTATTATTATTATTATTATTATTATTATTATTATTATTATTATTATTATTATTATTATTATTATTATTATTATTATTATTATTATGTATTATTATTATTATTATTATATTATTATTATTACTTCATTATTATTATTATTATTATTGATTATTATTATTATTATTATTATTATTATTATTATAATTTTTCAAGTGGAAAAAGTTACAAAAGACTCATCCATTTACCTCATCATATTATTATTTATTTTTTTTTTATTACGTTCGTTTATAGAAGGTTAGCGCGGCTACACTTCTCAGGTGTGTAATAAAATATTTACGACCTTATTTTTTTCTGGCTCATCACAACTATTCCCAAGTACCCGGGCGTATGCGTATTAGGGGTTGTTAGGGATAAATTTTTAGTTTTTTAGTGGTGGTTGGTGCTTCATTCAACCACTAAATAACCTGTACAGCACTACTCCATTGACATGCATAATATGATAAATTTTTTGCAATTAAAGATTTTAGAGTATATAATTTATTTGTAAATAGTCATATAAAATAATAATGAAGAAATTACGCATGATCACGATTTCTATCTATTTATGGATCTAATTTGAGGATTTTGTATATTCCTTATAGAACTTATTTAGCACGTAACTTGATAGGAATATGAATAAAACTAATTGTTCTTGAGTAAGAAAATAAAAATGATTTTTTTTTTTAAATAGCATAAATTGGGTCAATAAGTATGACCGATTCATTATATTTTTAGGCCTCAAAATTAACCATCTAATTTGGAAGGGAGACATAATGGGATTAAAAATTAAATATTTTTATAAATAATAATTCTTTTCATATTTGTGAAGCCCGAATGCTGTTGTGGACCGAAAGTGAAGAAAACGTGGTGCCAAAACAAATTTTTAAAGAGTTAGCCGTAACCTTCCCTACAAAGCTAAGATCAAGGGAAGTTGTGTGTATGCGCCCTCGTAATATTGTACCAATGACATTCACTCGTGCAAAAATATAGCTGACTCAATTATTTACCACAAAAGTTTTGAAGAGATCAAACTTTACGTGGAGTTTCTAGTTTCTGGTTTGGAGAAACAAAATAATAAAATATGATTTATTTCAGATTCTCGCCAGATAAACCGTAGCATTTACCCAGATATATTTGGGCTACCCAATATTCATGATACACTGTCTATCTTACAGGGCAGTCGTTTCTTCAGTAAATTAGATCTTACGCAAGCATTTTATACACTTCCCATTCATAAAGCCTGCCAAATATATTTTGCAATTACAAGCCTACTGAGTAAATACATCATACTTACCTGCTTACCTATGGGATGTAATAGCTCGCCATCTAACTTCCAAAGGGCTTATGATCATTGCTTTTTTCCTACATTGATAAATGTTATACGTATATTGATGATATTATGTTTACATCGAAAACAGAGGAATATTGCCTAGATTTATTAAAAAGGGGTTTGAAGATACTTTAGTACCACATAAATTTAAATAAGGAAAAATATGCCAGACCGGAGATAGTGAATTACTTTACTTAAGGTTTTTAAATAAGGACGGAGTATGACCTAATCTTGAGATAGTGGAAGTTATTTTAAAAATTAATAAATCAAAAACCATAAAAAAGCTAGGAGGTTTTATAAGTCGTGTTAGCATCACATTACCTCTCAATAAAAAGCTTCTAAGAGGTTGGGTGTTCTGAGGAGCTTACAGATTTTCCAACCACTCCAGTTGCTTTCTCTATTTAAGGATGTTTGTTCGCCCTTGTATGAAGTATGCATCGCAAATCTGAGGTGCTTCCATTCATGGTTCATTCCTTGATAAAGCAGTTAATATATATTTCACTGGCCAACAAAGATTTTGCGGCAAAACATTTGAAAGTCTTTTTATAGGTAACTTGTTGCCCTGATTCCGTTTTCCTATATTGGCTCTAGTTTTTGAGATACAGGGTGGTCACAAAAATACATTAATAACAACAATTTATGTTAGGTTATAACGTATTCACAAAAAAAAAACACGAAAGATATATATCAAATTGTTAATGAGTAAGTACATAAAATGCTAATAGGTCAAAACATTCAATTCAGTACAATGAAATCACAATTAATGCATTACAAATCGCTGTCTATATGATTGTCTTCTGTGTGCAGAATGTGGACAATCACGTTGAAGGCTCCAACAATAGTCTGCCATCATGTGTGTATCCCATCTTCCTTGGTATCTTTCTTCCATCACCTTGATATCTTGATGGAACCTTTCCCCTTGTTCCTCACTATAACATCCTAGATTATCCGGAAACCGATCTAAGTGACTATGTTGAAAGTGAACTTTTATGCTCATATTAGCATTCAAATTTTTGAAATCTGAAAGCATTTTCTGTACGAGTTCTACATAGTTGGCAGATTTATGGTTGCCCAAAAAGTTCTGAACAGCCAAGACAAAACTTTTCCAGGCAGATGCTTCAATATCAGTCATGGAATTTATGAAATTGTCATCCATGATGATTTGGCGAATTTGAGGGCCGCTAAAGATTCCAGCTTTGAGTTTCTCCATACTCAACCCTGAAAAAAATCTGCAAATATATTTGAAACATTCACCATCTTTGTCTAGGGCCCTAACAAATTGCTTCATCAGTCCTAGTTTGATGTGGAGTGGTGGAAAAATAATTTTTCCCCTGTCAACCAGTGGTTCGTTAATGATATTTGATGCACCTACAGTCATATTTTCCCTAGCAGACCATACAACTTTTTCCCAGTGGTCTTCTTTAGCCCTACTATCCCACAAACATATGAAACAAGGGTACTTAGTATATCCGCTTTGCTGCCCAAGTAAGATGTTGACCATCTTCAAATCAACGCATATAGACCACTGGTGTTCATTAAATCTAAGCTTCTGCAAGATCATTCTTATATTTTCATATTCCTCTTTCAGTTTTGTTGAGTGACCTATTGGAATCGATGCATAACTATTGCCATTGTACAATAAAACACACTTCAAGCTTCTCGTTGAACTATCCATAAACAATCGCCAATCTTCTGGTCGGTATTTAGATAACCCCATTTGGAGTAGGAGTCCAGGGATGTTCCTACAGTATACTAGGTCTTCTTCTTCAATGAAATATGGAAGAAATACTACCTCTCTTGTCCGAAAAAAAGTTATTTTACATTCGGCCTTGAGACAGTTCTTTTCACTTAGTCTAGATGCTAAAAGCTCAGAATCTTGCTTGGAAAGACTTAACTCTCGTACTAAATCATTGATCTCTTCCTGGGAGAACTGTTGCTGTGTAGAAGTACTTTCTTCATATTCACTACCACTATCTGCACGTGTGCACACCAAATCCTGGATATCTTCTTCATCAGACAATGCTAGGTCTGGGAGTGTAGTGAACATTGGGATGGGGACATCGTCGGAGTGTGGTACAGGTCGCCTTGCTGATTCCAAATCCGGATGCTCAAATTTACGTTTCTTGTAACGATTGATACCTTTCACATTAACCAAACAAAAATAACAGTCACTGTGGTGATTCTTTGGCTCCCACCATACCATAGGCACACCAAATTTTAAACCTTTTCTTCGTCCATTTTCCACTGACGTAGATTTTCGACACACGTTTTACAGACCATATGGGGAGCCCAAGACTTATCTTGGTCTCCGAGTTTCATTCCAAAGTATGCCAGATATGCTTGCTTCACAAAGTTAGTAATATTTCTTCTTTGGTTCTCCTGGCAATATTCACCACAGATGTAGCAGAATACATTGGGGTTATTCAAACAGGCTCTTCATGAAGTACTCATAGTGTTCTGAAAATAGAAAAAAATAAAGTATATATAAAGGTAAGCCCCTTAAAAAGAAATAAAACGATATTACTGTAAAATATGCATTAAAAAAGATATTTGTATAAGAGTAAATCTGGAACACCCTGTATCATTATTGTATTATTGTATAAATATTATTGTATAAAAACAGGACACACCGATATACTATAAATTCGATAAAATATCCTTGGCAGGAAAAATAATTTTTTTGTTGGCCAGTGTTTTCATTGGTGAAGGCCCATCAACTAACTAATTCTCTCCATCTAGTTCTAGCTGTCACGTTGTTGCATCACTTAATTTTTTCGCCATTACATTTACATTGCTCTCCTGAATTCTCTAATCGTATACCTACTAATTTGAAGAGAGCTCGAGCGAATCGGCTTTCCACACAGTCTCATTCTTCCTCTATCCAACTCTCTGACCTCAGATTTAACCGCTATGCTCAGTGATACATGTGACTAGGGTTGTGAAAAAAACGGTTTTTAATTTGTTTTTGGGGAAAAACACGTTTTTAAAACAAGATGTTTTTTTTAAATTACCTCTTTTTATGTATATTAAAGATGTTTTAAATTATACAGTATTACCAATACCCCTTCTAGGCCTAAATATTGACTATTAATACAGATTTTATATATACATTGTATATATATATATATATATATATATATATATATATATATATATATATATATATATATATATATATATATATATATATATATATATATATATATATATATATATAGAAAAAAAAGGAGGGTATAACAGGTGGTTTTGGGATGTCAGGAGAAAATGAGAATGGTAGGAAGGTGATTGATTTCTGTGAGGAGAGAGGTATGTGTGTAAGTAATACTTTCTTTAAACACAAGAGTATCCATAAGTATACTAGAGTTGGTGTAGGTAGAGATGGTATCGAAGTGAAAAGTATGATTGATTTTGTGTTGGTGAAGAAGGAGATGTTGAAGTATGTGTTGGATGTTAAATCAGTGAGGGGTTTAGGAATGGGATTATCGGATCATTATGTTGTTCTATGTATGTACTAAATTAGTGGGCTTGGATGGAGGGAAGGTGAAAAGGAAGGGAAGTGGGTAAGAATTAAAGGTGAGAGTTTAGTGAACAAGGTAAGCAAGGATAAGTATGTAAGAACGCTCGCAAGTAAATCAGTTGAATGTGAACAAGTTGAAACTGAATAAATCTGGAAACAAATGAAGGAAGCAATTGTTAGCAGTGCAAAAGAAGTATGTGGGTGTGCTAAAGTAGGAAGTAAGAATGTTAATAGTGAGTGGTGGAATGAAGAGGTGATGCAAGCGGTTAAAAGTAAAAAAGAAGCGTGGTTGAATGTACTAAAAGCAAATGATGAAGTTTCAAAAGAAAGATGCTTGGAATTATATGAAAAAAGAAATGCTAAAAGATGCATACGTAAGAGGAAAAGGAACAGTTTGGAAGGAGTATGAATGAGGACATAAAAGGGAATAGGAAGCTTTGGAAGAAAGGAGAAAGGTTAAGAATTAGAATAAGAGGAACCTGCTTAGAATAATGAATAGGGATGGTGCTTTTGTAACTGATGAAATGGATGTGAGGGGAGTGTGGAAAGAACACTTCGAAAATCTGCATAATATTGGCAGTAATGAAGAGGTGATAGTGAATGTGTGTGGGGTTTGATGGTGCAAGAAGGAATAGGTATTTTGGGGATGAGGTTATTAGTAAGGAGGAGGTAATGGGTAGAGTGAGAAAGTTGAAGAATGGTAAATCTGCAGGTATAGATGAAATTACTGGTGAAATAATCAAGAACGGAGGCGAGATGGTGATTGATGGATTTTAAAGTTGTGTAACAAAACGTTTATGGAGGGTATAGTTACGAGGGGGGAAGAGCAGTAATTGTACCCTTATAAGAATAAGGGAGATACAAGGGAACTATATTTCAATTGTTTAGTTTATTGAGTGTTGTAGGAAGAAATATGTTGTGTTTTGGTTGAAAGAGTATGTCGAGTGAGACTGAGGGACTGATTGGTGAAGAACAAGGTGCGTTTAGGAGTGGTAGAGGATGTGGATCAAATCTTTACATTGAAGCAAATGATAGAGAAAATAAGGGAGAAGAAGAATAAATTGTATAGGTTTTATGGATTTGCAACAGGGTATGATAGGGTTAATAGGGAAGGTCTGGCAGGTGTTAGTGATATATAATAGTGTTGGTGATAGGCTTCTGAATGGAATCAAAGTATGTATGACGATAGTGAGGACGTGTGTAAGAATAAATGGTGTCAAAAATGTTGGTTTGATATTAATAGCGGAGTGAGGCAGGGTTGTGTTGTCTCCTTGGTTATTGAATTTGTATGGATGGGGTTATGAAGAATTAGAGGTGGGCCTGACAGAAATGGTGTTAGAATGATGGAGATAGTGGAGGGTGCCTACCTATTATATGCGGATGATTTGGTTTGTGTGGCGAATCTGAAGGGAGTTTGAGATTGGTAGAGATTTGGCAAGGTGTGTAAAGGGAGGGGTTTGAAAGCAAACGTAGATAGAGTAAGGTTATGGTTGTGGTGAGGACAGTCCTCAGTGTTAAATTATGTTAGATGGTGAACAGCTGGAACAAGTGTCTGTGATTTAAATATTTAGGGTATATGTTGGATGAGAAGGGAACGAATGATGCAGAGTGTTGTAGAAAGTTGTGAATGGCAGGAGGGTGGCTGGTGCAATTAAATCGTTGGTGTGTAAAGGGACTAAGTCTTTTGTGCGCTAGGTCTTACATGAGGGGTATGTTGTTACCTGTGTTATTGTATAGTAGTGAGCCTATGGTCTGGAATAAGAAGTATAGATCTAAGTTCAATGTGTTCAGATGGACAATCTGGGGCATGTTAAGTGTGAGAAGAATTGATAAATGAGGGGAATGAACATATTAGAGTTGGGTGGTGTGAAGAAAGGGACAAAACGAGAGAATAAGAATAGAAACATGTTGAGATGGTTTGGCATGTAGAAAGGATGAATGATAGTCGGTTTTAAGCGGATGCTTTATATGGCGAGTGTGTTGAAAACCGACCGGCTGGGAGATCGAAAGAAAAAGTGGATTGAGTCAGTAAACGAATGCTTGGAGGGAAATGTGAGTTTGGTAGAGGCGAGGAGAAAAGGTGCATAATAAGAGAATGGCGGGGTTTTGTGAGGGTATGGTTGTGGCCCACCTGGGTCAAGGGATGAACCCTTACACTGACGATTTACCATAGTGAGGGTCCGTCGCAGTCCCTTGAAGCTCTAGGGTGGATTTTCTGTCTGTGACGAGTTCTCACTAATTAATGGTACAGAGGGGGCGGTGAGGCTGGGCTTTCTTTTCGACTTTTGTCATATTCTTCTACTGCTTTTCTTTTCTGATGCTTATTACGCACCTTACCACCAGTCTGGGGAGAAAAAGGTAGATGAAGAATATATATATATATATATATATATATATATATATATATATATATATATATATATATATATATATATATATAAAAAATATATATATATATATATATATATATATAATAATAATAATAATAATAATAATAATAATAATAATAATAATAATAATAATAATCAGATCATGTGAAATGTAATAATTGCCCTAGAGCACTAATAAAACTTTATTAAGTACTAAACTCTACTTTATATATTGTATACCTCTTTTAACATATTGTATTTACTGTATTTTAATGCTAAATACCCTAAAAAGACTTGATATATATGAAAAATAAGTAATTTAAAAAAAAAAAAATTTTGGCCTTTGGTTTTTTTTCTTTAAAATGTCTTTTGAATAAAAACGAACACGTTTTTTTAATCCCAACCCTATGTGACTCACTGGTAAAGTCTGGAACACACTCCCTTCATCTATTCTTCAAATTTCCTTTTATGTGAAACTTTTAAACGCCGTGTTTCAGGTGCAAATCGACCTTTGATTTTGCGCGATTTACGTTTTTAAACTCATATGAATTTTTAATAGAGCTTCTGGCCTTTGCCCATCGAAGAACAGGAACATGAAGAAAAAAAGAGCGTAGTAGTAAAAGAAAGTTTTGGAAAAGTATAAAACAACATTTAAGTTCTCTTTTTATACAATATTTAGTTTTTAAGTGATCAGTACCATAAATATTTATATATATATATATATATATATATTTATATATATATATATATATATATATATATATACTAACTATATATATATATATATATATATATATATATATATATATATATATATATATATATATATATATAAGTATATATATATATATATATATATATATATATATATATATATATATATATATATATATATATATATATATATATATATATATATATATATATATATATATATATATATTTATTTATATATATATGACATATCTATACCTGTTTATTAACTTTGTACGGTGCATTCAGAAGACACAGGAAAATGATACACTGATAAAGAGCGGCAAATAGGAATAATTATTTCTTGAAAATTCCTGTTGAAAATGCTGAGGGTAAATAATTGCGATTATCAACGATGAAATAAGTTCTACCATGACGATGATTAGAATATCAAAATAATTTAATGATTAACCTTTTGAAGGGAATACGGCTGCAAGACAGTGATTTTACATCTTCTCCAAATCTGATGCGTGGTACATTTGGATTCGGCTTGTTTCTCAAACATTTCTGTTTCAGATAAGTTTTCAATTTTGCGGCAACATTTTGTAGCAGTTTTAAAAACAGTACAAAACCAGTCTGATGAATTTTTCCTTTTATAAAACTTTTTAAGACTAGCATTACAATACTTCTCCTCTACATTTCTTGAGTAATTTGTTAAATCGGAAAATGTAGCTGGAATAAGTACCAACTGTTCTAAGAATCCCATGGAATGAAGAATAAATCAGGAAACAAGTAAAATACTTATTGTTTTCAGAAACAGATAAAAATACATATGATGCGGGTTTCTAAATAATAGAATTTGCACTTTCCCAACTAGTACAATGAACACAATTGCAGTAATTAGAACCAAGTATGGAGCTATGCTATTAAAATCTGGCTTCCAATGTTTCTTCTCATTAATTTGTGTGGTTGCCAGAAAAGTGCTCAATATGTTGAGAAGATAACAAAGTGTATATGAATTTTCAGGCTAAAAAATTTATTAAAAAATAAACCAATATAAAGAAGGCTATGATTTATCAGGTAAGGAATTCGTAAAGATTTTATACCAAAGGTTCGTGCTTTACTCAGATAATTTAGTTCATTGCATTGTAAAATTGTGGAATTAGTTAATAGGCAAAATGCAAACGACCAAATCTTCCAGACATTTGATGAGGTGAAATACCATCTCTTTTTGTCAGTCCTGCTATTGCCATTGTTTGATTCAGATTCATCGATTTCACTCACCACCTGCGATGTCGGTGTGTAAGGAAATTGACCAAATATCCTAAGGAAATGGACAATCATAAACGAATTTGGAAACAAATACATTGTTTTAGTTAAAATTTTTATAACTTTTTATTGATTAAAAGTACACAATGAAAAAAGTTACGTGTAATCCTATTTCAAATTTGTTACTTCCAAATTATTGTTTCCTATAACATCTACGAAGCAATCAGACATAGAAAATAGGTAAGCAAGATTAAACATTTCATTAACATTATACAAACAATAATATTAGATAAATTAAATAGGATTGTAATAATTAATTGAAATGAATAAATTAATTCATGACGAATTGCATTTGAAATATTATTCATTTATAAACAAATGAGTTGAAAAAACAAAGAGTTTGATGGAAATGTTTCTTAATCGATTGTGTAATTTCTTAATGCTTTCAGTTTTTGACCTTCTGTTTATACGTTAGAAATTATATTAATGAAAATTGATTTTACAAGTTCCAGTATTGTCTACAAAAGAATCTTCTCCTATTAGAACTCATTCTGAAGCTTGCTCATCCCCTTTGAAATTCGAACAATTTGAGTTGCTTTCCTCTGCCCCTGACACACAGTCTCTTCTGATTCTTGAATCCTTATATATCAATAAATATAAACCTCCTCTAAACAGTAATGAAACAGCCACTCAATTATTTACTGTATAGTGTCCAGCTTCGTTAATTATCAAATTCTAGAATATTCGTTCTTCCATCGTTTCAAAACGTATTTTGTCTACCAACTAAATTTTTTAACTCCGCCCCTCAATTGTAACTTCAGTCTGAAAATTTGTTCTAACATTTGTCACAGTTTGCTCCTCTGCAATATCTCAAGGTAATTTTAAGATTTATCTACTCTTTAGTGTTTTTAATGTTTTTAGGTGATTATTATTATTATTATTATTATTATTATTATTATTATTATTATTATTATTATTATTATTATTATTATTATTATTATTATTATTATTATTATTATTATTATTATTATTATTATTATTATTATTATTTTATTATTATTATTATTATTATTATTTTTATTATTATTTTTATTATTATTTTTATTATTATTTTTATTATTATTTTTATTTTTATTACTATTATTATTATTATTATTATTATTATTATTATTATTATTATTATTATTATTATTATTATTATTATTATTATTATTATTATTATTATTATTATTATTATTATTATTATTATTATTATTATTTTATTATTTTATTATTTTTATTTTTTTATTATTTTGTTATTATTTTCGTTGTATTTATTATTATTATTATTATTATTATTATTATTATTATTATTATTATTATTATTATTATTATTATTATTATTATTATTATTATTATTATTATTATTATTATTATTATTATTATTATTATTATTATTATTACTACTACTTTCTTTGTTATTTACTTTATGATTGCTATTATCAATGATTTTGATTGTGTCTAGCATTGTGTTACTGTCTTCTTTATTGTTCATATTTTAGTTTTTAATCTGTTATTTTTAATTTTCACTTTTAAATTATAGTTTTTATATGCTTTATAGACCTGATGATGACACTGGTGGTGTCGAAACGTTGTCTTATAATAAATGTTCAGATATGCATTGGTCTTAATTTTCATTCTGCGTTTGAGGTTTCCTAGAAACAGAAGTTTCATCTCTCTCTCTCTCTCTCTCTCTCTCTCTCTCTCTCTCTCTCTCTCTCTCTCTCTATATATATCCTATATATATATATATGAATAAAATTATATGCATATTTGTCTATATATATATATTTATATTATATATATATATATATATATTTGTTTATTTTTTTTATATATATATATATATATATATATATATATATATATATATATATATATATATATATATATATATATATATATATATATATATATAATCTGCTCTTTATATATATATATATATGAATTGATCACGGGGATGTAGGAAGGGTGGGTGGGGTAGGTGGGTGGTTTGCCTTACTGCTTTACTGCTTTAGGGTCAGTAAAAACAAATTATTAATAAAATATTTCAAATTTTACAAAAAAAATATCTTTAAAAAGAGAAAAAATACTCTTTAATAACTTAATAAGGAAACAAATTTTTATTTAAATATAAACTTTGAAATTTTTTTTTTAGTTAATGTTCAAAAGAAAAATTATTCAATTACAGTTAGGAAAGAAAATATGAATGTTTCAGCATAAAGGAAAACTAAATTAAGTTAATGTTTGAACGAAGAACGAAATACAATGTATGACTTCGAAAAAATAACGTCCTGTATATGATGCACTAGGATTCGGGAATATGTAGATGTGTTTGTTTGTTATGATTTTCATAGCTATATGTGCACCGTGTCTTTAATTGATATAGGACTTTGTTAATGCTAGCAATTATTCGTAGTTCAATAGGTTTAGAGCTGCTAGGTTATGCTAATTTTGTTAGGAAATGTTAAGTTTTGTCAAATATTACTGTTAATTTATTAATGATATGTTAGAAACGTAGGGTTAAGTTAGGTTTTGTTGGGTAATGTTAGAATTGGTAGAGAATTTTGTTAATGTCAGCATCTATTCATAGTTCAAAATGTTGTTATCTTTGATAGGTGTTTAGGACACTTTGTTAATGTTAGCATTTATTCATAGTTTAGTAAGTTAGATATGTTGGGTAATGTTCAGTCTCGGTATGTTATGATGATTTATGGTAAACATGCTAAGTTACTTTGTTACATTAGGAAATTTATGGTATACATGTTAAGCTATTTTGTTACGTTAGGAATGTATTTTATGTTAACGGTATTGATTTGTAGGGAACTTGAGAAACATTGGCATTTATTCATAGTTCCATATGATTGATGCAATGTAGGATATGGTCAGGTTGTTAGGCTATGCCAAGTATTGTTATGTATTCTTGATTGATTATGGCTTAGTCTTTTCAATGATATCCTTTTATTCATACTTAGAGTATGTTAGGGTAGCTATGCTATGTTAGCTTTGATAAGAAGTTAAGAAAAATTGGTTTATGGTAACGGTTATTCGTAGTCTAGTATGTTAGATAGGTAAATAACGCTAAATTTTGATGGTTTTGTTAGATATTACTATATTAACAACTATTGATATGATGGAAAAGTATGGTTAGGTTAAGTTTTGTTAGGTAATGTTAGGTTAGTTATCAGTATAGAAAAGAAAAATACAATGGAGAATTTAATAAGTTGACAAACACATATATGCAGTGCTGATAAATTACCGCTACATTAGTTGTTACTATATTTCACCAGTTTGTTTTAATTAATCCACTGAATTTATATTAAGTAATATGAATTGCGCTAAGCATAAAATCATTTTATGCTTAGACGAAGTTGCGTCATCAAAAGTGGAGGAACCAAGTTTAAGGAGGATAAGATTCCTCTAACCTCCCTAAAAGGAAGGTATAAATTTATTTTAAGGCAGACCAAAACCGTTCTATTACTACTTATAAATGACACGACAATATATTACATTTAATTCATTTTGAATTCTACCAAAAAATGTAACTTACCAGTTAATACAAAAATTAATTACTGAGCTCATACCCTCAAACGGTATCAAAAATATTTTTGATATATATACAGTATATATATATATATATATATATATATATATATATATATATATATATATATATATATATATATATATATATATATATATATATATATATATATATATATATATATATATATATTTATATATAATTTATATATATATATATATATATATATATATATATATATATATATATATATATATATATATATATATATATATATATATATATATATATATATATATATATATATATATATATATATATATATATATATATATATATATATATATATATAGTTTTTTTGTTAGTTTGTTTGTTGTCACCGAACCTCTATTCCATGAATTTGGAGGTCATTACCTATCACAGGGCTTCGGTCAGGGAAATTGCATTACATGTATTTCCTAACCAAGTGGATTAGAATGCAAAGATTATCTAGGCTTGATAGCAAGCTCTGCTTCAGTTCAGCTCATTTGGAAATTCTAGCCACCATGGACGTGGTTTCAAATCCAAATGAGCGGACCTTCTTATGCTAGAAGCATGAGAGAGAGTGTGATTTTGTATGTTATAATAGATTGTTCTGTTGTATGTGTTGGCTATGGATGATTGAGATTAGTGTAATTCACTATGCCGTAAACTGTAATTAAATATTACAGAAAATCTCCTACTGACGGCAATTTTTTGTGTCCGTTCAGATAGCCGGATCGAGACTCGAACTCTCGCTCTCGCGAGAGGAAAATTACGATCTTAAACAAAGACTCTCTTTAGTCCATATATAAGTAGTAGGGCGGGGAAGTGATTCCGGAGCTGGTCATTTTGACCAACGCGATTTTGCCCTTGACCTTTTTGGCCTTGACCTTTTGGGCCTTGACCTTTTTGACCTTAACCTTTTTGTATAACCAGTTTTTATTTTTGGCCTTGATTTTGGCCTTGTAATTTTTGGCCTTGACCTTGACTATTAGGGAGGTGAAGCCTCCGTCGTACGTATTGCCCCCCTATTTTACGCCCCCTTTGGTCTTCCATGGGTCAATTTTGGCCCACGCTAATTTTTGGCCTTGACCTTTTTTGGCAACCTTAATTTTTGGTACCCCTTCGAAGTAATTTGTACCGATCAAACTTGAGCACACCCATACACACACACACACACACACATACACACACACACACACACACACACACACACACACACACACACACACACACCCGCACCCACGTGGTCATGACTCACGACTTTTCACCGTCCCTTTGCATCTACACTTATCCGATCTTTTTGCCTCAAGCCTTACCGTCTTCACCTGTTCGAGTTCTTTCCCGGTTATAATCAAAATATATAGACACCGATGGAATACGACCGCTTACCTCTAGGGCAAATTTATGACCTTTAGCCCACACATCCAACGCTATGATTTGAGAGAATACATAATTTAATTTTCAAGTCTATATAAGCGAGTCCGTGGATTCCCAATAATAATTATAATAATTATAATAATAATAA
This sequence comes from Trachelipus rathkii, assembly GCA_015478945.1. Lineage (NCBI taxonomy): Eukaryota > Metazoa > Arthropoda > Malacostraca > Isopoda > Trachelipodidae > Trachelipus > Trachelipus rathkii. The sequence goes on from JABUQX010048310.1 coordinate 48,266, forward strand.
TAATAATAATAATAATAATAATAATAATAATAATAATAATAATAATAATAATAATAATAATAATAATAATAATAATAATAATATATATATATATATATATATATATATATATATATATATATATATATATATATATATATATATATATATATATATATATATATATATATATATATATATAGTATATATATATATATATATAGAGAGAGAGAGAGAGAGAGAGAGAGAGAGAGAGAGAGAGAGAGAGAGAGAGAGAGATTTTATGGAGACATATTCGTGTGCGCACACATTTCAGCCAGGAGTACGCTATCATTGTTTGTTCTCTTTAATATCGAAAATTTAATTCATTTTATTTGAGTTATTATAATTATTTACTTATTAATTTTATTATTTTAATTATTTTAATTATTTACGTATTGTAATTATTTTTATTTTAATTATTTTTATTTTATTTTTGGTATTAGGTCTCGTCTCGAGAACTACCACGTGGCTTTTTACTGTCCCAGTCAAACCACTACCCAAACATGCTCATGCCCATCTACAAAGCACACTAGGGGTTGTCAATTTGTTGTAACTGCAAACCAATTTGACTTAGTCAAAACTAATAATAATTATATATATATATATATATATATATATATATATATATATATATATTTTACATACATAAATATATATATATATATATATATATATATATATATATATATATATATATATATATATATATATATATATATATATATATATATATATATATATATATATATATATATTCACCACACACACACACACACACACACACACACACACACACACACACACACACACACACACACACACACACACACACACACACACACACACACACACACACACACACACACACACACACACACACACACTTACACTTATACACATTCACTATGACACCACTCACCCATAGATGCCGCTATTACGACCCACACACATACCCAAACACCTGCCCCAACCTGGTCTTCCATATGGGTCAACATTGGCCATCCCTAATTTTCGGCAGACCTAATTTTTCGGCCAACCCTTTGGTCTTCCAGGGTGCAATTTTGAGAACCCAAATTTTTCGGTCAACCCTTTTGTATTCCAGGGTACAATTTTGACATTGTATCTTTTTCGACCTTGTAGCTTTTTTGATGACTCAGATTTATTGAGGTGATGGTTCAGCTTTGATGGACCCATCTTACATGAGAATATCTGGGAGGTGTTCTATTAGTGTTCTATGAGTATTAGAGGAGTGCCAGGTGAGTGCCAATGAGAGTGCCAACCAGGTGCCAAGTGAAGGTGCCAACGAGTGCCAAGTGAGGTGCCACTGTTGCAACTGGAGTGCCATAGTGCCAGCTGGGTGCCCACTTTTTCATGCCTTTCCTGCTACAGCCTTCCCTGAGCCTATTAGCCCCTAATATGGTGTCTACCCCCAGGTTATAAAGGTATGAGGAATCGATTGAATATTACAAGTTGCTAGGATGCTTCCTACTATGAGTTAGTCTTTTTCTAACACTTATACACACTATGTCACTTATACACACATACACTATGACACTTATACACACATACACTATGACACTTATACATACTATGACATACACACATTCACTATATGACACTTATACACTTACACTCACCCATAGACACTCACCCATAGACACTTACACTCACCCATAGACACTTACACCCATAGACACTTGCGATTGGTGTATATTATAAGTTGCTAGGATGTTTCCTACTATGAGTTAGCATTTTCTAACCTTTTCTAGCCTTTTCTACCCTACATCATAGAACAGAGTTAATATTAATGTCTTCCCCTAGATCATAAGCTACCCACCAGGGCGCAGTGTGCACCCTCCGCGCAAAGACAACCAACCCCGCCGCGTTCCCGCCGCCGCGTGCGCCCGCAGGCGCAATATTTCCGCGTTCCCATCCGCAGGCATATATCCCCGTACCCGCCCGCGCGTGCATACGAGCACAATATTCCCGCACAATTGAAATATATATATACTATGACTAATTATTTTTATTTCATACTTAAACATTTTTATTAAAAACATTTTCGCGAACCTAAAACTGTAACTCATTACAGACCTATTATTATTATTTAACACATATATTTATTAACATTATTTTTCTTTTATATTTTTTACTTAATACTTTTTAATTTATAAATTTTTAAAAATTGTATGTAAGAAGAAAAAAACCAGAGTGTCTGATATATAAACATTTTATTTTACTACAATTGTACGAAATTTTATTAAAAACATATACTTTACAGACCTTAAAGCAGTAAATCAGTAAATCAATAGAGGTGTTACATAGCATCAAAGGGATTAGTATGCTTTTGTTTTACTGCTTTACTGCTTTAACTCATGTTTTACTGCTTTAACTCATATGTTTTACTGCTTTAACTCATATATTAATTAACATTATATACCTTAAAAACGGTAAATCAGTAAATCCAATAGAGGTGTGACCTAACAACAAAGGAGAAACTAGTATGCTTTGTTTTCTTTGCTTCTGCTTTAACTCTGTTTTACTGCTTTAACTCATATGTTTACTGTTTTAACTCATATGTTTTACTACTTAACTCATATATTTTTTAACATTACATACCTTAAAGCAGTAAATCAGTAAATCAATAGAGGTGTTACCTAGCAACAAGGGATTAGTATGCTTTTGTTTTACTGCTTTAACTCGTGTTTTACTGCTTTAACTCCTATGTTTTACTGCTTTAACTCATATGTTTTATTGCTTTACTCTTTGAATTCTTTATTATTCTGCTCTACATATTTTTTATTAACATTTTTGATAGCATCTTTACTCTCTTTTTTATTATATATTTTTATTTTTATTTTTATTTTTATTTTATTATTATTATTTTTATTATTATTTTATTTTTATTATTATACTTAGTGTTATTTACTTCATGCCTATTTATTATTATTTAACACACACACACACACACACACACACACACACACACACACACACACACACACACACACACACACACACACACACACACACACACACACTCTGTATAAACATAATCAAATAAGTTCTTTTGTATAAATATAATTTATTAAAACATTTTATGTTTTAATTAAACACGTACATTTATATTACTCATTCAAATATAACTAAAATTATTTCAAAGTTTCTTAAAACTTCTATAATAAATCAATCAATATCTTTGAACAAAGAATTTATTATTAACTGTTAATACTTTTTGTTTATAAATTTTATAACTATCAAGTTTTAAAATAATTTTTACTAAAATGTTATGAAATTTTATTAAAAACATATATTTTACGTACCTTAAAGCAATAAATCAGTAAATCAGTAGGTCAGCCCCTAGCACCCCTCTACACCAAGCTATGCCACGTTTTGTTCTATTGGCTTACTGCTTTACATCATCTTTAGCCATGTAATAAGTATAAAAATAACAAAATAAGTTCTTCTCTGCTAACATATGTATTTTATTAAAATCATTCTAGGTTTTTATTTAAAAATAACAATTATTCACTTACATTTATATTATTCGCTCGATGTTAACTAAAAATATTTCAAAGTTTTTTAAATAATTCTTTCTTTCTTATTATTATTATTATTATTATTATCTATGTACAATGACAATCCAACACGAGAAAATATACCCGCACTCCTTACAGATAAGAAACTGACCTCTCTCTGTAAAATGTGTTAAAATACTTTAAGCCTAAATTTAGGATAATCCTTTTTTGTATCCCGGGGCGATTTAGGCCTATCCCGGAACTCAAAATATATCCAAACTGACCTTTTTCTGTAAATGTGCAATAACCACGTTAGGCCTAAATTTAGGCCTAGCAATTTAGGATAAACCTTTTTTGTAACCCAGGCTGATTTAAGCCTAATACCAGGTCAAAAGGTAATTCCAGTATAGACAAGAATCATTGTTATTATTATTTTTATAAATATATTTAAAACTGAAACATGCTGGATCGGTAGAGATCCTTTACGCAGGTAAGAAAGAAATGTTTTCCTTACTTGTGATTGGACGGAGTAATCCTTATCTCTATATGACCTCTCGTATGATTGGTCGAGAATTGGCTATCGTTTTTGGTTTTAAGGTATGTAAAAACATGTTTCATATAATTATTTTATCGTCTTTTGAAAATTAACTTTGTTCTTTAAACTTGTATTTGAGCAGGTTTGTGTTTTATTATCTTTTAGACCCAAACTCATTTTAAAATCATAGTCATTTTAGCTGTTAAGCGGTGCACAAGTTATCTGATTTGTATTAAAAGTGTTTTACTAAGTGTATATCATATTTATAATAAATACTTACATTGAGGAATAATTATTAATTTCACTAGAATAGATAATAATTAATTCACTAGATTTATAGTAGATCACGTGAAGCAAAACGCAAGAGCGCCCGCAACGACCCGGTGCGGAACAGCCACATGAACCCGCCGGCGTAATATTACTACGCGGTCGCGAAAATATTTTCTTTATGATATGCCGTTGTAAACTTTCATTACATCATTTTGTATTTTCAAATATACCGCTTCCTATATTATGAGCCGTCCATTTTATTTCTTACTTGAACATTTTATTTATAGAAAATACCATTTCACTGGTAAAGTTTCTTGAAAAACATTTAGTTTTGAAATGAACATTTTGTTTTGTAGAAAACAGTTTGTTTTATTTATCCTAAAGTTATAATTCCTTGAGGGAAATAGAACAAATAGTCTGGATGTGACGCTGGCTATGTTCCTCTTTGTGGTATGCCTTTAAGATTTTATTACTTTAAGGCATATAAAACAAGTTTTATATGCCTTAAAGCTACACCTACATAGGACATAGAGTTAATGTATAGAAGTTGTCCCATACCCTCCCTTTTCAAGGTATGTCTTTACGGTTTTAATCTTCTCTATGTATAAGTTATGAAAAAAAAAGTTGTTTATTCTAAAATATTATTACTATATTACTATATTAGTTAAATACACAATACGTGTACATGCATAATAAACTTACCCTCCTTGTACAAACCGTAATTTCTCTTTATGGACTTCCAGTATTGGTATCATATTATTATACTTCAAAATTACATCGAAGTATGTAAGTTCATACCTCTTCTATATCAGCTGTTGTATGCATTCGGTAACCATCAAGAATATCTCACTTGGTTTTTAATAAACACTGATATACCAGGATTTTAAATAAACTAATGCGCTTGAACATATGTTATAATATTCGTAAATATGCATTGATACAGTACACAAACTAATATTATACATACTGAATGGGACGGTGTCCAAAAGATATCATCCTCTAGGATGTATGCCCTACCACTTTGAAATACAACGCTCCATATTTTCGCGACCGCGTAGTAATATTACGCCGGCGGGTTCATGCGGCTGTTCCGCACCGGGTCGCGCTTGCGGGCGCTCTTGCTTCACGTGATCTACTATAAATCTAGTGAATTAATTAGCGTCTATTCCGCACCGGGTCGCGCTTCCTCAATGTAAGTATTTATTATAAATATGATATACACTTAGTAAAAATAAAACACTTTTAATACAAATCAGATAACTTGTGCACCGCTTAACAGCTAAAATGACTATGATTTTAAAATGAGTTTGGGTCTAAAAGATAATAAAACACACACCTGCTCAAATACAAGTTTAAAGAACTAAGTTAATTTTCATCCAATCACATGTAAGGCTCAGGATGAAAAAACATGTTTTTCATACCTAAAAGCGATAAAATAATTCTCGACCAATCACATACGAGGTCATATAGATATAAGGATTACTCCGACCAATCACAAGTAAGGAAAACATTTCCTTCTTACCTGCTTAAAGGATCTCCGGTCCAGCATGTTTCAGTTTGAAATATATTTATAAAAATAATAACAATGATTCTTGTCTACTGGAATTACCTTTTGACCTAGTATTAGAAGCTTAAATCAGCCTAGGTTACAAGGTTTCTCTAGAATTTGGAAGGTAGGCCTAACGTAATTGTGCACCACATTTACAGAAAAAAGATGAGTTTGAGATATATTTTGACCGGGAATTAGGCCTAAATCGCCCCGGGTACAAAGGATTATCCTAAATTTAGGCTTTAGAGTAGTTATTTCAACACATTTTACAGGTCAGTTTCGTATCTGTAAGGAGTGCGGGTTGTGTTTTCTCGTGATGGATTGTCAATGTACACTAGATAATAATAATAATAATAATAAAAGAAAATCGAATTATTTAAACTTTAAATGTTGCTTAGTTAACGAATAGTGAATAATTGTTATTTTAAATAAAAACCTAGAATGATTTTATTCATGTTATGTTAACAGAGAGGAACTTATTTTGTTATTTTATACTTATTACATGGCTAAAGATGATGTAAAGCAGTAAGTCAATAGAACAAAACGTGGCATAGCTTGGTGTAGAGGTCTGCTAGGGGCTGGCCTTACTGATTTACTGATTTATTGCTTTAAGGTACGTAAAATTTGTTTTTAATAAAATTTCATAAAATTTTAGTAAAAATTATTTTAAAACTTGATAGTTATAAAATTTATAAACAAAAAGTATTAACAGTTAATAATAAATTCTTTGTTCAAAGATAATGATTGATTTATTATAGAAGTTTTAAGAAACTTTGAAATAATTTTAGTTATAATTGAATAATAAATGTACGTGTTTATTTAAAACATAAAATGTTTTAATA